>JXCR01089803.1:76553-117447 GCA_002079205.1 Phalaenopsis hybrid cultivar
AACTCGAGCTACTTAACGAGCCTATCACAGGCTATTCACGAACGACGAGCACTCTCTTCAGCTCGATCTCTCCTTCCATGGCTAAGAATATATCTCTAAGTTAAAATTAATCCAATAAACTAAAACCATAACTTGACCAAAAAACCTTTTATGGAATATTTTTTTTAATTATTTAAAAATGCATTTCTTTCTATGAAAAATATTATTTTACATTCAAATAATTGAAGTGCTATAGTGANCATAAGTGGCTCGCGAGTTGAGCTCGACGTGCTAACAAGCCAAGCTCTAACAAGCTCCGACTCGACTCGTTAGCTTGTGAGCTAGCTCATTTAATAAAATATTAATATAAATTTCACTCAAAATATATTAAAATTTGGCTTATTTTATAAACTGTTAAAATGATTATTTATCTCATAATTGTTCGTTCTATATAGCATTTTATTATGATGTTAGCTTGAATTAATATTGCTTTATCTTTCAAAATAAATAAGTCGGCTTTTGATACATACATACCACTCAATATTTATGTGTTTACATATCTAATACCTAAATTTTACTTTTTTACATTTATAACACCCAAATTCTTCATATTATATAANATGGTAAAACTTAATGAATTAAGTTTTCCTTAATTCTTCCTGTCAATAGAAGACAACTGCTTTAAATAAATATTTAGAAATCATCAAGCTAGAGCAGGGAATAAAATACATAAGGAAAAGGAATTAAGAGCAGATAAATTAGAATCAATTCATCAAAGAATCTGTCGTAATAGGAAGTGGACCGTGTCTCCACCTTCCTCAACAGAGTTCGGCTCAAAATTAGCTCGTTAAAATTAATTATGAAAATATATGCTAAGTTTTGGATTCATTATTCATACACAATTAAAAAGAAGAGAACATATTTATATAATTTGCTTATTTTGAGCTATAACGGGTAGACTCGTAAAAGATTTGTAATTCAAGTTCAAAAAAACTTGTTCGTGTTTGGCTAGCTGAACAAATGGTTCAAACTCGAGCTATTTAACGAGCCTATCACGAGCTATTCCCGGACAACGAGCAATCTCTTCAACTCGATCTCTCCTCTCCATGGCTAAGAATATATATCCAAGTTAAAATTAATCCAATAAACTAAAACCATGACTTGACCAAAAACCTTTTATGGAATATTTTTTTTAATTATTTAAAAGTGCATTTCTTTCTATGAAAAATATTATTTTACATTCAAATAATTAAGTGCTATAGTGAAATCATATAATATGCACCTCTAAATCATATGCATTGGGTTTTATGTATGTAAATGTGATAGTTTAGGGATTATTTATATAAATCAATAAGAATTGTGTGGTATGTATGTAAATGTGCCCAGGCCCGAAATCATGAAATGTGATAATATGTATATTTTTCTTCTCTCTGTATCTGAATTCTGAACTGAGAGCCACCCAATAATGGCGTCGATTCTTTCCTCGCCGGCGTTGCCCGCCTACCCTTCAGTCCGGCTACGCTCCNGTCATCTTCTAACTTTTTGGAGTCCTCTTTGATAATTTTATGTCAAGTTTCAACATTTAAATGAGCAGTGCTTGGGTAAGTTCGTGCTTGGCTTGGCTTGTTTGAAATTCATTATTTTTGAAATTGACTCGAGTTTGAAATTACTCGTGAATAAGTGTTTTTGTTTGACTTATTTACATATTTTTGTTCATATATGACTCATGTTCGACTCAAAATTAGCTCGTTAAAATTAATTATAAAATTATATGTTAAGTTTTGGATTCAAACTTTCATCATTCATTTACAATTAAAAAAAACCAGAATATGGTGATTTAAATTTATATGTAAATATATATAATATATTATTATAAAAATAATATTTATATAATTTGCTTATTTTGAGCTATAACGGGCAGACCCGTAAAAGATTTGTAATTCAAGCTTAGAAAAACTTGTTCGTGTTTGGTTAGCTGAACAAATGGTTCAAACTCGAGCTACTTAACGAGCCTATCACGAGCTATTCCCGAACGACGAGCACTCTCTTCAGCTCGATCTCTCCTCTCCATGGCTTAGAATATATCTCCAAGTTAAAATTAATCCAATAAACTAAAACCATAACTTGACCAAAAACCTTTTATGAAATATTTTTTTAAATTATTTAAAAATGCATTTCTTTCTATGAAAAATATTATTTTACATTCAAATAATTGAAGTGCTATAGTGAAATCATATAATATGCACCTCTAAATCATATGCATTGGGTTTTATGTATGTAAATGTGATAGTTTAGGGATTATTTATATAAATCAATAAGAATTGTGTGGTATGTATGTAAATGTGCCCAGGCCCGAAATCATGAAATGTGATAATATGTATATTTTTCTTCTCTCTGTATCTGAATTCTGAACTGAGAGCCACCCAATAATGGCGTCGATTCTTTCCTCGCCGGCGTTGCCCGCCTACCCTTCAGTCCGGCTACGCTCCAGCCTGTTCCTATCCCGTCCATCTCTTCACCTGCATCGGCCGAGGTCTGCAATAGTTCCGTATTCGCTTCTCCACGGAGTCCCCTTTCTGCTCGACGGCTCCATGGCTCCGGCGGTGGAGGTGGCGGTTTCCGGCGTCGGCGAGGCGTCGTACTCTCCGGCGAGCTATTATACGTCCCTAGGGCTTTTCGTCATTTCAGTTCCAGGCCTTTGGTCACTCATCAAGCGCTCTGTTAAATCCAAGGTCATCTTCATCGAACCCACCCTTTCTCTTAATTCTAGATTTCATTGAATTATTCGCAGGTTTGGAGCTCCTTTTGTTGATTTACTTCCGATCTTATTTCCCTTCGTTTAGAAAATTTCAGATAGTGCAGAAGAATTTTGTGAAAGAAGGAGCTACTAGGCCGAATCAAGTGGCTGGGGAGATCCTCTCGTTCTTCACTCGCAATAATTTTGCAGTCTCTGATCGAGGCGACACCATTACGTATCTCTCTCTTTCTCTTTCGTCCCCCCTCTACTCCTCCAAATTGTTTAGTGGCTAACAAAAATCATGCCTGCAATGTGTTCGACGAAAGGTTTGAAGGAATGATGGTGCCCAGCNCTTCTTCACTCGAAATAATTTTACAGTCTCTGATCGAAGCGACACCATTACGTATCTCTCTCTTTCTCTTTCGTCCTCGCTTTACTTCTCCAAAATGTTTAGTGGCTAACAAAAATCATGCCTGCAATGTGTTCGACGAAAGGTTTGAAGGAATGATGGTGCCCAGCAGAGGGCAGGCAGCGCTGCTCACTTTCTGCACCTGCATTAGCCTTGCAAGCGTAGGTCTCGTCCTCTCTATTGCGGTTCCTGAGGGAGGCAATAACTGGTTCTGGCTCATGGCGCTTAGCCCTCTAGCGTATGCCTTCTTTCTTATACTTATTTATCTATTTATTTGAAGGAAAATTTACATCATTACCATTCAATTCTTATGTATTTACATATGTGACACCAAAAATTCAATTTTTATGGTGGGCATCAAGATAGAAATTTGCTCTGGCTAAGATTTAAGGATTTGTTTGGAGCAAGTTTCTTGCAACTTAGCTTTTCCTTTCGAGGAACAGCGATAATTCTATTTAGTTGAATCTTCTTGCTGGTTTTTGTATGTTTTAGTGGTGCAACCAAAATTATCACAATGTGATGGTTCAAAGAAAAATTTTATTTTTTTTTAAAAATATATTTATAATACTCTCAAGTGTTTAATAAAATTTACTTTTTTTGTCACATTATTCATGATATTTACTAGATTTTAAATTATGATACAAATAGCCGAGCAATTCATTGGGATTTAATAATATTTATTAATTGTAATGCTAACTAGTTTTTGATTTAATCCTTGTAAGATTTATTAGATTTGGAGTTACCTGAATTACTAAATTTCATTTGTAGCAATGGCCATTACTAAAACCAACAGTGCACTACATCATACGGATCATCCAATTCCTATATATTTACATAATCTAACACGAAAACTCTACTTTTCATACCACATTAGAAAATGCCACGATTTTAACTTATATAAAGAGAAATACACATTTTCATGCATAGCTAAGGTGGCATGTATAAAAAATTGACATTTAGATGTTAGATATGTAAATACATAAAAATAAAGGCGTATGTATGTAAATTTTTCTTTATTAAACCTTAATTTACATCAGACATGAACCTGTGACCTCATTCTGAAGAACCAAAGAATATATCATTTGAAATAGAAGTCTTTGTCTGCTAATCATTCTCTTTACCGTTGAAGCTTTCTGTAAAGCTCCTTAATGGCTGATTGACTGTTTATGTATCAGGGGAGTCTATTACTGGCAACGGGCATCAAGGAAAGAGGAGATAAAAGTGAAGATTTTAGTAGGCGATGATGGAAAGCTTTCTGAGATAATTGTGCGTGGGGATGATCAGCAGTTGGAGCAGATGAGGAAGGAGCTGCAGCTCAGTGAGAAGGGTATGGTCTACGTGAAGGGACTCTTTGAACAGTAGAATTATGTGAGGTGAACTTACTACTAACACTTATGTATTTATTTATTTTTAAGTTATATGGAAAGAATAAATATTTTTTTATTTCAAATTTGTATCAATGGTTCTTTGTAGAGTTTGATTATAATCAGTTTTCGAGCATTTGTTAGTTTAATTGTAGCAAAATGTGATGTTTTCTCATATGATCTAAGTTGTTTTGATAGGTTGGGAAGACAATGCCTTGTTGATAAACTCATTTGAAAACCCATAGTTCGTCTTCTCTGGTCTATCGTGTATCGAGGGTTGACATGAATTTGACTAAAATAGGTAAGGATCCATGACCACCCGGGATGTATGATGGATTTGGGACAATGGAATGAACTCATTATAGGTTCACCTACATTTACCTTACATGCTCCAATTTAATCAAATCACAATGTTTAAATCCTATGCACCTCATAACTCAATGAATTGAAATGTAGGGGTTGACCTTTTAGAAAATTTTTCAAAACATTACCAGCTTCATGCTGAATAATGCTAAACAAACCATGGGTTTAACTCAAGTTGGATTTAGTAAATCTTGTAAATCCAAATTTACTGAATCTTATGTTTGTTAGAGCTTGAAATTTTGTATGGTAAGATGGGTATTAAATTCAAGTAAAATGTTTGCAATGTTTTTTGAAATGTAAGGATTTATTTGTAGTCGTAGATGGTTTGGTCGCATTAAACGTCGACCAGCTGATGATCCGGTTAGGAGAGTAGATGTTATAGATTCGACTATGTTAAGAAAGACAGAGGCAAGCCAACATGCTGTATTTAAGTGATCTTAATTTATTATAATTAAATGAAAATATGATACTCAATAGGACACTGTGGAGAAAAATGATTCATGTAGCCGACCCCACTTAGAGGTATTAAGGCTTTTTGTTGTTGTTGTAAGGATTTATATGATTGGAGGGTAGTATTATATTTATTTTACTCATCAATCTTAAATTAAATAATTAAATCATAATTAATATAATTAATTATCTCACTTAATAATAATTAATAATTTAGAAAACTAATGAATGATGACTTACATTTTGGCAAATCAATTCAAAAATTTAAAAAAATTACTAATTAACTTGATATAATAAATTGAGCTCAAGAGCTAACTTATGGCTCGTTTGAGGCAGTTTATTTGGTGTGGTGACATTTTGAAAACACACTTGACCTGTTTGGGTAAACTACGTTTTGATAGCTTATGCGTTTTCAAAACGCTGAAAACAACGTTTTCACACCGCACCTATCTAGATGCGGTAGCTGCTTTCTGGCAGCAGTCTTGTTTTTCCAAAAAAAATAAAAATTGTAATAGTCACCGCACCTAACTTATCAGCAGATTATCCAATAAGCTGCAGCTGCCCCCAAACAGACCCTAATTACAATTCCATTGTGGTTTATTTGATGAAAACCTATTAGGATTAGGTTGAATAGGCTTTAGTTTAGCTGGTCAAGGTCAATGCCCTAGGTCTGATTAGATGGATTCTACGCATAATGGGGTCAAAGCCTTGCCGGTCAGGGTTCAACTAAGCTATACTTGCTGCACACTGGCGGGGGCATCTACATAAATAGCACCCAATTCCTATGTATTTACGTCATCTAACACCTAAACATTTTTTATTTATATTTTGACCACCCAATTCTTTCATATCATTTAAAAAAATGAAATACATATTTTCATTTTTAGGTAGGGGTGATATGCATCTAAAAATAGAAACTTAGGGGTTAAATATGTAAATACATAGGGATTTAGTGGCATATATGTAAATCTTCCAAAATAATAATATGTTCAATAAGCTTCACCCTTAAATTCATGTATAAGAATTTTATGAGCTCTTCATATTAAATTATATCAGCAGTGCACGAAATTATTTAAAAATTTGGGCCTTTTACATACATACCATACAATTCTTATGTATTTACATATCTAACACCTAAACTTTACCTTTTTTTTGTATTTATATCACTCAATTTTTTTATAGTTCTTGAAAATATCACTATTTTAATTATAAAAAAAAGAAGTAAAATGCATCTTTCATGCAAAGATAAAGCGGCGAATATGCAAAAATCGAGCTTTAGATGTTAGATATGTAAATACAGTAGAATTGAGTGATATATATGTAAATCTTCCTAAAAAATCTATATTTGAATTAAAGTAAACTCAAATCAAATTATTAAAGTTCATAACATTTTGATGTTTTGAACTTCTAATTGTAAAAATTGTTTTTCACTTTTGAAAATTAATAATAATGCTGTCTTTTATGTGATATAAAATTACAAAGAGCTGAGTGTGTAAATATCAAATATTAGGTTTGAGATATGTAACATATTAATTATGTGCTATGTGTGCAAATGGAAAAATTATTTCATACAAATGCATGCGCTGTCCGATCTTCACTGCTCGTCATTTTTTATTTTAAAAAATTAATAATAAATGAGGCCCACCGAAATATATGTTTGCCCTGATGAACGGTGTAGACCAGACAACGTATGCATCTATATGGAAAAATTTTTCGTGCAAATGCACCTTCTTATTTTCAAGCGTAGCTAAGATGATTTGCTAGCCTGCAAAATTTGAAATTTAATTATTAGATATTTAAGCACTTAAAAATTAAGATTCACTTTAAATTTTCAAATATTTTTGCAAAAATTATAGCTAACTAAATATTTAATAGTTTTTTTTTAGAGTTTTTACATGCCAACCACCCAAAACATTTAGTATAATATTTTAACTGCATAAGCTTTAAATATTACATTTTTAACCTCTTTTTTCATTTCAACCACTCTTCTTCCCATCATTTAAGTATGAGTGAAAGTTTTGGAGGATTAAAATGTTAAATTTAAAATTATGAGCGGTTAAAATGTAATATTTAAAATTTAGGTGATTAACATGTTATTGTTGGATCCTAAATTGTCTTGCAGGATCACACCTATGAAATAGAGCGTTGGTCAAATAAAAAAAAGGAAGGGAGACCGAAGATTTGAAAAAAAATTCTCGTATTTATAAGTCTCTATTAAAAAGAAAACGTTTCTATAATTAATGAGCTGTTACATTTATATATTTTTAACTGAATATCATTTATTCAGACCCCATAACAGATACCAGTGCTGCTATGCTTCTATAATTGTCTTGAATACAACTTCATATTCGTAACTACCAAATTTGGTTGTTTAGAGTTCATTCGGTCGATCGTGCTTCCTTTAGCTAACCCATCGTCATTCGATTATCTTCGGCCGCTCATTCGGTAGAGACTGAATGTGAAGTTACATCTTCGTCCGGTAGGATTATTTCATCGGTTAGAGGGCAAGTCGCTGTAATTCGACAAACAAAATACTTTCTGATCTATGCATCCTTATTGAAGCACCTCATTTTCGGCGACTCACTAATTTTCAAGATAGTAGTTGCTGGGTAGTTTGGTACTACCGTAATAGTGCGAACACATGGTGCTCGTNATGGTCTATCGTGTATCGAGGTTTGACATGAATTTGACTCAAATAGGTAAGGATCCATGACTACCCGGGATGTATGATGGATTTGGGACAATGGAATGAACTCATTATAGGTTCACCTACATTTACCTTACATGCTCCAATTTAATCAAATCACAATGTTTAAATCCTATGCACCTCATAACTCAATGAATTGAAATGTAGGGGTTGACCTTTTAGAAAATTTTTCAAAACATTACCAGCTTCATGCTGAATAATGCTAAACAAACCATTGGTTTAACTCAAGTTGGATTTAGTAAATCTTGTAAATCCAAATTTACTGAATCTTATGTCTGTTAGAGCTTGAAATTTTGTATGGTAAGATGGGTATTAAATTCAAGTAAAATGTTTGCAATTTTTTTTGAAATGTAAGGATTTATTTGTAGTCGTAGATGATTTGGTCGCATTAAACGTCGACCAGCCGATGATCCTGTTAGGAGAGTAGATGTTATAGATTCGACTATGTTAAGAAAGACAGAGGCAAGACTAAAAAAACTTCAACATACTGTATAAAAAATGATCTTAATTTATTATAATTAAATGAAAATATGATACCCAATAGGATACTGTGGAGAAAAATGATTCATGTAGGTACTATTAAGGCTTTTTGTTGCTGTTGTAAGGATTTATATGATTGGAGGGTAGTATTATATTTGTTTTACTCATCAATCTTAAATTAAATAATTAAATCATAATTAATATAATTAATTATCTCACTTAATAATAATTAATAATTTAGAAAACTAATGAATGATGACTTACATTTTGGCAAATCAATTCAAAAATAGAAAAAAATACTAATTAACTTAATATAATAAATTGAGCTCAAGAGCTAACTTAATTACAAGTCCATTGTGGTTTATTTGATGAAAACCTATTAGGATTAGGTTGAATAGGCTTTAGTTTAGCTGGTCAAGGTCAATGCCCTAGGTCTGATTAGATGGATTCTACGCATAATGGGGTCAAAGTCTTGCTAGTCAGGGGTCAACTAAGCTATACTTGCTGCACACTGGCGGGGGCATCTACATAAATAGCACCCAATTCCTATGTATTTACGTCATCTAACACCTAAACATTTTTTATTTATATTTTGACCACCCAATTCTTTCATATCATTTAAAAAAATGAAATACATATTTTTTATTTTTAGGTAGAGGTGATATGCATCTAAAAATAGAAACTTAGTGGTTAAATATGTAAATACATAGGGATTTAGTGGTATGTATGTAAATCTTCCAAAATAATAATATGTTCAATAAGCTTCACGCTTAAATTCATGTATAAGAATTTTATGAGCTCTCCCTATTAAATTATGTCAGCAGTGCACGAAATTATTTAAAAATTTGGGCCATTTACATGCATACCATACAATTCTTATGTATTTACATATCTAACACCTAAACTTTTCTTTTTTTTTGTATTTATATCACTCAAATTTTTTATAGTACTTAAAAATATCACTATTTTAATTTAAATAAAAAGTAAAATGCATCTTTCATGCAAAGATAAAGCGGCGAATATGCAAAAATTGAGATTTAGATGGTAGATATGTAAATACAGTAGAATTGAGTGATACGTATGTAAATCTTCCTAAAAAAATTATATTGAAATTAAACTCAAATCAAATTATTAAAGTTCATAACATTTTGATGTTTTGAACTTCTAATTGAAAAATTGTTTTTTACTTTTGAAAATTAATAATAATGCTGTCTTTTATGTGATATAAAATTACAAAGTGCTGAGTGTGTAAATATCAAATATTAGGTTTGAGATATGTAACATATTAATTATGCGTTATGTGTGCAAATCGAAAAATTATTCCATACAAATGCATGCGCTGTCCGATCTTCACTGCTCGTCATTTTTTATTTTAAAAAATTAATAATAAATGAGGCCCACCGAAATATATGTTTGCCCTGATAAACGGTGTAGATCGGACAGCGTATGCATCTATATGGAAAAATTTTTCGTGCAAATGCACCTTCTTATTTTCGAGCGTAGCTAAGATGATTTGCTAGCCTGCAAAATTTGAAATTTAATTATTAGATATTTAAGCACTTAAAAATTAAGATTCACTTTAAATTTTCATATATTTGTAACTGAATATCATTTATTCAAACCCCATAACTGATACCAGTGCTGCTATGCTTCTATAATTGTCTTGAATACAACTTCATATTCGTAACTACCAAATTTGGTTGTTTAGAGTTCATTCGGTCGATCGTGCTTCCTTTAGCTAACCCATTGTCATTCGATTATCTTCGGTCGCTCATTCGGTAGAGACTGAATGTGAAGTTACATCTTCATCCGGTAGGATTATTTCATCGGTTAGAGGGTAAGTCGTTGTAATTCGACAAACAAAATACTTTCTGATCTATGCATCCTTACTGAAGTACCTCATTTTGGGCGACTCACTAATTTTCAAGATGGTAGTTGCCGGGTAGTTTGGTACTACCGTAATAGCGCGAACACATGGTGCGCGTTTGATCGTTTACTCTCTTCGTTCAGTCATCATATAAGAGGGACTGATCATTTGCACGAATAATTTATGCTCTTTATGTCTCTAATTATTTCTTATCGTGCAATTATATTAAATGTTTTAAGTGTTCAGTATGAAAATTACGCGAAGGAGAATTTTCTATTAATGTGAAATTAAAACATTATCCCTTTGGGCGATGCATCACCTCCATAAAAAATTCTAGCTTCCATGCTCTTCAGACAACTGTAATCGTTACTTTCTGTTCGTTTTGTCTCTACTGTGGAAGTAGATGACCTACAGCCGACGCAGACTGCCGACGGTGAAAGCTCGAATTGAATAAGCCCTGCATATGGATCTCAAACCCCCATTACCGCTTCCGAAGCAGGTGAGCCTATTAATGGCGCACCTTCGATCCTTCCGCTTGCCCTCCTCATCCGTCCACTGTCATATTCTACCGTCATTATCACCTCCCGCGCATCATTTATTGCGTTAGATCGTTGCCCCCATGGTTGATCCGCTAGCTTTTATTGCCTGCCCCTGCAGGCTGGGAACTTACCTGCTCAGGGTTTCTGGTTTGAGTTTGATTGATTGATGGCGGGGATGGCATCGAAGGAGATCGGATCTCCGGATTTCTTGCCGGAGAGATCTNACATACCATACAATTCTTATGTATTTACATATCTAACACCTAAACTTTTCTTTTTTTTTTTTGTATTTATATCACTCAAATTTTTTATAGTACTTAAAAATATCACTATTTTAATTAAAAAAAAAAAGAAATCTTTCATGCAAAGATAAAGCGGCGAATATGCAAAAATTGAGATTTAGATGTTAGATATGTAAATACAGTAGAATTGAGTGATACGTATGTAAATCTTCCTAAAAAAATTATATTGAAATTAAACTTAAATCAAATTTTTAAAGTTCATAACATTTTGATGTTTTGAACTTCTAATTGAAAAATTGTTTTTCACTTTTGAAAATGAATAATAATGCTGTCTTTTATGTGATATAAAATTACAAAGTGCTAAGTGTGTAAATATCAAATATTAGGTTTGAGATATGTAACATATTAATTATGTGTTATGTGTGCAAATGGAAAAATTATTCCATGCAAATGCATGCGCTGTCCGATCTTCACTGCCCGTCATTTTTTATTTTAAAAAATTAATAATAAATGAGGCCCACCGAAATATATGTTTGCCCTGATGAACGGTGTAGATCGGACAACGTATGCATTTGTATGGAATAATTTTTCGTCCAAACGCCGCTTCTTATTTTCAGATGATTTGATAGTGTTGCAAAATTTGAAATTTAATTATTAGATATTTAAGCACTTAAAAATTAAGATTCACTTTAAATTTTCAAATATTTTTGCAAAAATTATAGCTAACTAAATATTTAATAGTTTCTTTTTTTGGAGTTTTTACATGCCAACCACCCAAAAGATTTAATATAATATTTTTAACTGCATAAGCTTTAAATATTACATTTTTAACCTCTTTTTTCATTACAACCACTCTTCTTCCCATCATTTAAGTATGAGTGAAAGTTTTGGAGGATTAAAATGTTAAATTTAAAAGTATGGGCGGTTAAAATGTAATATTTAAAATTTAAGTGATTAACATGTTATTGTTGGATCCTAAATTGTCTTGCGGATCACACCTATGAAATAGAGCGTTGGTCAAATGAAAAAAAAAAAAGAAGAGAAACTGAAGATTTGAAAATCAATTCTCGTACTTATAAGTCTCTATTAAAAAGAGAACGTTTCTATAATTAATGAGCTGTTAAGTTTATATATTTGTAACTGAATATCATTTATTCAAACCCCATAACTGATACCAGTACTGCTATGCTTCTATAATTGTCTTGAATACAACTTCATATTCGTAACTACCAAATTTGGTTGTTTAGAGTTCATTCGGTCGATCGTGCTTCCTTTAGCTAACCCATCGTCATTCGATTATCTTCGGCCGCTCATTCGGTAGAGACTGAATGTGAAGTTACATCTTCCTCCGATAGGATTATTTCATCGGTCAGAGAGTAAATCGTTGTAATTCGACAAACAAAATACTTTCTGATCTATACATCCTTACTGAAGTACCTCATCACTAATTTTCAAGATAGTAGTTGCTGGGTAGTTTGGTACTACCGTAATAGTGCGAACACATGGTGCTCGTTTGATCGTGTACTCTCTTCGTTCGGTCATCATATAAGACGGACGGATCATTTGCACGAATAATTTATGCTCTTTATGTCTCTAATTATTTCTTATCGTGCAATTATATTAAATGTTTTAAATGTTGAGTATGAAAATTGGGCGAAGGAGAATTTTCTATTAATGTGAAATTAAAACATTATCCCTTTGGGCGATGCATCACCTCCATAAAAAATTCTAGCTTCCATACTCTTCAGACAACTGTAATCGTTACTTTCTGTTCGTTTTGTCTTACCCTAAGTCTACTGTGGAAGTAGATGACCTACAGCCGACGCAGACTGCCGACGGTGAAAGCTCGAATTGAATAAGCCCTGCATATGGATCTCAAAACCCCATTACCGCTTCCGAAGCAGGTGAGCCTATTAATGGCGCACCTTCGATCCTTCCGCTTGCCCTCCTCATCCGTCCACTGTCATATTCTACCGTCATTATCACCTCCCGCGCATCATTTATTGCGTTAGATCGTTGCCCCCATGGTTGATCCGCTAGCTTTTATTGCCTGCCCCTGCAGGCTGGGAACTTACCTGCTCAGGGTTTCTGGTTTGAGTTTGATTGATTGATGGCGGGGATGGCATCGAAGGAGATCGGATCTCCGGATTTCTTGCCGGAGAGATCTCCCGCGCTGGATGGGAGTGTTCAGGATGCTCGGAGAAAGAAGCTGGGAGCGCATTTTTTGGAGAGCGATGAGAGGCAGTTGCCGGCGGCCATTAGCGGGGGTTATGTCGGAGGCACGACGCCGGTTACTCTGAGGGGGAAACGCATCGAGGATCTATCCAAGACCGGTGGATGGATCGCCGCCTTCTTCATCTTTGGTATCGATCTATCTGAATTTTCTTCCATTTATGAATCAATCTGAAGCTCTCTTTCTTCTTGGACTATTTGGCAGAATTTATCATAAATCCTGCATAAATTTAGCTAACAAATAGTCCCTAAATGTAAAATTAACCGAAAGAAGATAGATGACCTAATAAAATAATTTAAATTATAAAATATGAGAAATTCAGCCCTGGTAAAAAGGACCATAAGGGCTTCAAATTTGTACCTTGTTCAGTTCTATTATGCATACAGATGAACTTTCAACTCCTTTCATAAAAAATCTGTGTGATGTATTTTGTCCCTTGCTTGTTCTGGGGTATTTACATACATACCATTCAATTACTATGAATTTACATATATAACACCTAAATTCTACATTTTTACTTTTATATCACCGAAATCTTTCATAGCACATAGAAAAAACCGCTATTTTAACTTTTGAAAGAAAGAAATATACATTTTCATGCATAGGTGATGTGGTATGTATGCAAAATTGAAGTTTAGATGTTAGATATGTAAATACATAATAACTGAGTGGTGTTTATGTTCAGGTAATGAGATGGCAGAGAGAATGGCCTACTTCGGGTTGTCAGTGAATATGGTGGCGTTCATGTTCTACGTCATGCACCGGCCATTTACCAGCTCTGCTAATGCAGTGAACAACTTTCTTGGGATATCGCAGGCTTCATCCGTGCTTGGTGGTTTTCTTGCCGATGCATATCTTGGTCGTTACTGGACGATAGCAATTTTCACAACAATTTATCTTCTAGTACGAACTATCATGACCTCTTACTGCATTTTACTCATTTCTTAATGGATCAATTCTTATGTATTTACTAATCTAATATCTAAACTATCATGTCACTTCTCTAAAGGTTTCTTATATTAACAATGTTCTTTATTTTTTTCTGTAATGTTACAGGGTTTGACAGCAATAACCTTAATTGCTACAGTGAGCATCTTCGTGCCCAATCAATCCAACTGTGATCAGTTATCCATTCTTCTCGGCAATTGTGAACAATCCAAACCATGGCAGATTATTTACCTCTACACTGTTCTCTACATCACAGCTTTCGGAGCTGCGGGCATCCGGCCTTGTGTCTCCTCCTTCGGTGCCGATCAATTTGATGAGCGAAGCAGAGATTATAAGGCTCATTTGGATCGATTCTTCAACCTATTCTATCTCTCTGTAACCATCGGAGCAATCGTGGCCTTCACCATGGTGGTTTACATTCAAATGAAATATGGATGGGGTTCCGCCTTTGGTTCTTTGGCCATCGCCATGGGGATCTCAAATGCCATCTTCTTCGTCGGCACGCCCCTTTATCGCCATCGATTGCCAGGAGGCAGCCCTCTCATGCGTGTTGCGCAGGTCCTGGTTGCTGCGATGAGAAAGAGAAATGTTCCCTTTTCTAACAGCGACTTTGTGGGCCTGTATGAAATCCCTGGAAGAAGGTCCGCCATTAAAGGTAGCAGGAAGATTGAACATACCGACAAATTCCGGTACTCGACGCTTCTCATTCTTTCAGAATTTATGAACAATTGCCATATTTTTTAGAGATGAAGCTAATTCTATTGATATTTTTTGAAAGAGCAAAAGCTTAAAATAGTTTACCAATTATCAACAATTAACAAATTTAGTTTTGGAGTTTTGAAGTGTTGCAATTTAGTCCCAGTTTATTAATAATTGATCCAAAGTAGTCCTTAGGCTGAATTTCATGGTTAAAGTTAACACTAATCATTAACTTCAAGGTTATTTTAGGAATAAGAGTTTTAAATGAAATTTTATTATAATTATTTTTTTTGTTTTCATATGTTTTCATATGTTTTCATATGTAATGTGAGGATTAATTTCTATCTGATGAAGTAAATAATCAAATATAATCACTGCTATAAAGAATATGAATACTTTATCAATAGAATTAGTATAGGCCCAAAGTAGGAAAATAATTATTACTTAATTAAATTGAGTAATAATAAAATACTTTATTACATAACAAAGAAATTTTTTACTAAATCTGAAAAATAGAGTTAAGGATAGAAATAAAATTTATTTAAAATTCTTATTCTTAATGTACCCTCAAAGTTAATGCTTTAATTTTAACCATGAGATTCAGCCTAAAGACTACTTTGGATCAAATTTTATTAGTCCAGTACTAAAATGAAACACTTCTAAACTCCGAAACTAAATTAATCTCATGTTGATGGTCGGAGGACTATTTTGAGCTTGTGCTCTTTTTGGGCATATGAATGTAAAGGTGCTTGGATAAGGCTGCTTTGCAACTGAAGGAAGATGGTGTGAAACCCAGTCCATGGAGACTCTGCACTGTAACTCAAGTAGAAGAAGTCAAGATACTCATAAAGGTTCTTCCCATACCTGCCTGCACCATAATGCTGAGCGTCATCCTCACAGAATTCCTCACCCTCTCAGTCCAGCAAGCTTACACACTAAACACCCACCTAGGACATCTAAAGCTCCCCGTTACCTGCATGCCTGTCTTCCCTGGTCTCAGTATTTTCCTCATCTTATCCCTCTATTACTCCACCTTCGCGCCGCTCACCCGCCGAATCACCGGCCACCCTCAGGGCACATCACAGCTCCAAAGAGTTGGACTCGGTCTTGCCGTATCTATTCTCTCCGTTGCATGGGCTGGTCTTTTCGAGAGGTACAGACGAAACTATGCCATCAAGCATGGATACGAGGCTCTTTTCTTGACTGCAATGCCGGATCTGAGTGCTTACTGGTTGCTGATTCAGTACTGTTTGATTGGAATTGCTGAGGTTTTCTGTATTGTTGGTCTTCTTGAGTTCCTTTATGAGGAGGCACCAGATGCTATGAGGAGCATGGGATCTGCCTATGCCGCCATTGCTGGAGGATGGGGCTGCTTTGTCGCAACCATATTGAACAATATTGTGAGATCGGTGACGGGAAATGAGGCCGGCGGGCGGCCGTCTTGGTTATCGCAGAACATAAATACTGGGAGATTTGATTACTTGTATTGGCTTCTGGCTGTGCTGAGTTTGATAAATTTTGTTGCTTTTCTGTTCTTTGCCATGCGGTATGAGTACAGGTCGAAGATGGTGGTGGGGATTGAAGAGGAGTCTAAATTGAATGGGGATGGTTAGCTGAGTCGCTGGAACCAGGTTTGGTTTTATAAAATTATACTGGAATGATTTTATTGATCATGCTGGCTTATTTTGTAGTCCTGTGACTTTGATGAGGCTGATTTTGTCCTACTTTTAAAGAGTGGCATCTCAATTCAGAGTGTATTCTAGGATGTCTTTCCACTTATTTCAACGTGTAGCAAATAGAAGTCTTTTACATTAGTGAGGTTTTTGATGTATACATAAAACGACATAAAAACTTCATTGCACGCTACTTTTTTTACCATTATGGTATTGAAGACCAATATAAGTGTATTGGCAACTTATGAATATTTCAAGATGTAGCTTTCTCCATTTTCTATGATTGCAGTTTTATATGTTAAGGGGGTGTTTGGTAGCACACTTATAACAGATTTTAACCTATATCCAGCCAAACTACCAAAGAAGGAGAAATCAAAATCCAACTCTCCATTAAATCCTAAGCTCTCCCCTTCCACCTCTTTCTCCCCGTTCCGTCTCCTCCATGCCTTAAATCCAGATTTATCAGATCAGTATGTGAGGCTGATTTCGCTGATTTACTCCGCCGTTGCTCGCCCTTCTCCGTCGTGCCTATTAACATAAATNCGCAGGTCCTGGTTGCTGCGATGAGAAAGAGAAATGTTCCCTTTTCTAACAGCGACTTTGTGGGCCTGTATGAAATCCCTGGAAGAAGGTCCGCCATTAAAGGTAGCAGGAAGNAATGTATACATAAAACTACATAAAAACTTCATTGCACGCTACTTTTTTGACCATTATGGTATTGAAGACCAATATAAGTGTATCCGCAACTTATGAATATTTCAAGATGTAGCTTTCTCCATTTTCTATGATTGCAGTTTTATATGTTAAGGGCGTGTTTGGTAGCACACTTATAACAGATTTTAACCTATATCTAGCCAAACACCAAAGAAGGAGAAATCAAAATCCAATTCTCCATTAAATCCTAAGCTCTCCCATTCCACCCCTTTCTCCCCGTTCCGTCTCCTCCATGCCTTAAATCCAGATTTATCAGATCCGTATGTGAGGCTGATTTCGCTGATTTACTCCGCCGTTGCTCGCCCTTCTCCGTCGTGCCTATTAACATAAATNTTTTTGTAGCACACTTATAACAGATTTTAACCTATATCCAGCCAAACACCAAAGAAGGAGAAATCAAAATCCAATTCTCCATTAAATCCTAAGCTCTCCCGTTCCACCCCTTTCTCCCCGTTCCGTCTCCTCCGTGCCTTAAATTCAGATTTATCAGATCCGTATGTGAGGCAGATTTCACTGATTTACTCCGCCGTTGCTCGCCCTTCTCCGTCGTGCCTATTAACATAAATTTTCTGCTGCTGACAAACCCCACCTAAGTGTTAAGTCAAATCTCTAATTATATGAAGTAGTGTTTTTTTTATTGTTTTATTTGACAAAGACTTGAATGACGGACATCACAAAGCCCTAAATGGAGCTATCATACAGCTACCATATAATGTTAAATAGAGGTTATCATTCCATAAAAGCGTGCAGTGGAGGCTACGAGATGGTTGATCATTAATGTTGCATAGTAAACTTTTCACCATATAAACTTTTATAATGCTCACTTGTAATGCATCCCCACAATTATAACCAAAATGAAGAGAGGAATAAGAGATGGGAAAGAGAGAATGGAATAGAAGANAGGACATCACAAAGCCCTAAATGGAGCTATCATAAAGCTACCATATAAGGTTAAATAGAGGTTATCATACCATAAAAGCTTGCAGTGGAGGCTACGAGATGTTTGATCATTAATGTTGCAAAGTAAACTTATCACCATGTAAACTTTTATAATGCTCACTTGGAATGCATCCCCACAATTATAACCAAAATGAAGAGAGGAATAAGAGATGGGAAAGAGAGAATGGAATAGAAGAAGAATTTTTCATCCTAGAGAAGAGAAAGAGAATAATCATCAATGTCTTTCTCATGTTCAACCTTAATCTTTATAATAAGTATCTTTTTATTTTTCAATCATTAGAAGTGAAACTGACGTCTTTGTCTTTATTCATATGAAGTGTAATCTATTGTTCATGCATCACTTTGAAGCTTAGTGAAATATTTTAGATGATGGTTGGCAACATTTATACNGTCATCAATGTCTTTCTCATGTTCAACCTTAATCTTTATAATAAGTATCTTATTATTTTTCAATCAGTAAAAGTGAAACTGACGTCTTTGTCTTTATTCATATGGACTGTAATCTATTGTTTATGCATCACTTTGAAGCTTAGTGAAATATTTTAGATGATGGTTGGCAACATTTATACTAATGCCAGACATTAGAATTGACTTGAAGTGATTATTTGTGATTTTTTCAGTTCTATTTTAAGAAGAGAAAATCAAGCATATCAAGATGTTCAATATAAATATTCCATATCAAAAGTCGGAGTTGGTGTTGATGGCACACATCCACTCTGTTGTGATAACGTGCATTAACATAATGAATTTTTTGGGCGTTGATATATATTGATAGTGTGTATTAGCTTTGTCGATAAACAACACGCATTGGATGTAAAAGGAGATGATGAGCTTATTTGGTGCGGTGACATTTTGAAAACGCACATGACTTGTTTGAGTAAACTGCGTTTTGACAGCTTAGGTGTTTTCAAAATACAGAAAACAACATTTTCACACCGTACCTATCTAGATGCGGTAAGAGCTTATTGGCAACGGTCTGATTTTTCCAAAAAAATAAAAATTTGTAATAACCACCGCACCTGACTTATTAACAGATTATTTTTAATTAGCTTATCAGCANATTATTGGCAACAATCTGATTTTTTTAAAAAAATAAAAATTTGTAATAACCACCGCACCTGACTTATTAACAGATTATTTTTAATTAGCTTATCAGCAGATTATTCAATAAGCTACAGCTGCCCCCAAATAGACTTTACATTCAACAAACATTGGATGTAAAGGAGATGATGAAGACAGATATAGCTTATAACACTAGCATGTAGAAAATACCAACGATTGCGACCGGTCAACAGTAAAGACTGTGCCAATTGTTTGGAAATAAGATTTCAATTTTAATTTTGATTCCTCAACGCTGTNGACAGATATAGCTTATAACACTAGCATGTAGAAAATACCAACGATTGCGACTGGTCAACAGTAAAGACTGTGCCAATTGTTTGGAAATAAGATTTCAATTTTAATTTTGATTCCTCAACGCTGTTCTAGAATCTTCAATACAAATTCATTAATTTTAATCATTTCATTAGTTTAAATATTTAATTTTAATTTATTATTATTATTAAATATTATAAAAATTATATTTTTGTTATGAAATATTTTTTTTTTTCTTCACAATGTTATAGATGATCCTTTCATCAATGTTATCTTCTTTTCCCTCAACTCCCTAATCGGATTCTTTATGGTTTTTTATTTTATTTTATTTTCAGAATATGCCTGTGTCTGAGCGCTTCATCAATGATATCTAAGGCTTCTTTACTTGATAGAAACCTTATAAAACATCTAAAGAAGCTTTAGGCAGTGTCCTACCCAAGGGTGTAAACGAGTCGAGTAGTGCTCGAGCCACCATCAGTTTGAGCTTGAGCTTAATTTTGTAAGTCCAAGCCGGCTCACGAGCCGGTTTGTTTTGCGTGAAAGATAGAAAAATATATTAATTTAAGTTAATATTATAATTAAATGACAAGTATAATGAGCATTTTAGAGATACGTAATAAGAAATCACTTGATGTAAAATTTAAAAAATATCAGTTTTAAATATTTTTAATAATTTATTTTTTTTTAATTTTAAGATATTACAAGTATGCTTTTGATTAATTATTTTTTAAATGAACCAGCTCACGAGCTAATGAGTTGATTCAAAGTTGGCTTGGTTTTCGTTTGTTAGCACATCGAGCTCAGTTCACTAGCCACTTTGGAGTCATGCCAGGCTCAACTCGCTTACACCCCTAGCTATCATTAAATCCACTTTGATGCTTGTTCTTTTTTTAAAGGGGCTATTTGATTTGCTGACAAAAAACTATAGAGTAAAACAAATAAAATGTAAAATTTATATATATATATATATATATATATATATATACTTTGAGTTTCTTTGATTCTTCATTTTATTTCATGTTTTGTTGGAAAAAATAAAATTAATGTCAAATATGTGGCCATTAGAGGGTAGGTGACAAGAGGTGATTAACCACCGGTCGTGGTTGGCGATAGACAAGGTGTAGGTAGGAAAATGCGACCAAAGACGGTCATCGGTGGGCGGCGGTGGTGTCTGGTAGTGACAGGTGACGAGACTTTAGTATATTAGAAATTCGCTCAAATCTAATAAATTCAAAATACATTAAAAATGATCTAGAGAATAAATTACAAATGCATTGTAATTTTACACTTCATTTAAAATCATCCGACAAAACNCGAATAACTACCAGCGGTGGGCGGCGGTGGTGGCTGGTGGTGATAGGTGACGATTCTTTACAACAAATGGTGTATTAGAAATTTGCTCAAATCTAATAAATTCTAAATACATTAAAAATGAACTAGAGAATAAATCACAAATGCATTGTAATTTTACACTTCATTTAAAATGATCCCACAAAACACCCAAATTTCTGAAAATCTAAAAAAAAAAATGCAGTGCACTCTTTTTACAACATACTAAATAGCCTCGCTCAAAACTATGCATTAAAATTATCATAATTTCATTCACTTCCTACATGTTCCGATTANACAACGACAGCCATCGGGGGGCGGCGGTGGTGGCTGGTGGTGATGGGTGACGAGTCTTTACAACAAATGGTGTATTAGAAATTCACTCAAATCTAATAAATTCTAAATACACTAAAAATGATCTAGAGAATAAATTACAAATGCATTGTAATTTTACACTTCATTTAAAATCATCCGACAAAACTCCCAAATTTCTGAAACTCTTCAAAAAAAATGCAGTGCACTCCTTTTACAACAAACTAAATAGCCTCGCTCAAAACTATGCATTAAAATTATCATAATTTCATTCACTTCCTACATGTTCCGAATATGTCTCACAAATAAATGTTTAAGATGTCATATCATTTAGAATAAATGCTATTGCAAATAAGAAAATAAAATAATAAATGGCACTACTTGTACAATTTGTTTCAGCAGAGGCTCCTAATTACCGTTCCAATCTTCAAAAGAAAAANTTATGTTTCACAAATAAATGTTTAAGATGTCATATCATTTAGATCAAATACTATTGCAAATAAGAAAATAAAATGATAAATGGCACTACTTGTACAATTTGTTTCAGCAGAGGCTCCTAATTACCGTTCCAATCTTCAAAAGAAAAAAAAGAAGTGTAAAATTCTGTAGGCAACTGTGTTAATCGAACGTTTTGATCTTACAGCTAAAAATCACATATTTTCCTGCTTGCTATGCTCACTAAATATTCTTCAAGCCAACAAACACTAACAGACACCGAACAAACATATCAGCACTATGATCTGAATCGTTTGATACATAATCTTTATTGAAATAGAAAGCAGCAATTTGATAAATCACAGTAAATCTACTCTTCAATAATTAAGAAATTTGTAGTTCATCAAGAAAAGGATAGTCTGTATACCCAACAACTGGATCTGGAGTATAGAAAGTAAACCTGTTATAATNTTGATAAATATTGATAGTGTGTATTAGCTTTGTCGATAAACAACACGCATTGGATGTAAAAGGAGATGGTGAGCTTATTTGGTGCGGTGACGTTTTGAAAACGCACATGACTTGTTTGAGTAAACTGCGTTTTGACAGCTTAGGTGTTTTCAAAATGCAGAAAACAACATTTTCACACCGTACCTATCTAGATGCGGTAAGAGCTTATTGGCAACGGTCTGATTTTTCCAAAAAAATAAAAATTTGTAATAACCACCGCACCTGACTTATTAACAGATTATTTTTAATTAGCTTATCAGCAGATTATTCAATAAGCTACAGCTGCCCCCAAATAGACTTTACATTCAACAAACATTGGATGTAAAGGAGATGATGAAGACAGATATAGCTTATAACACTANTTCGGCGCGGAGGAACGGAGATGGCGTAGCGATTCGGCGACGTCGCGATTCGGCGACGTCGCGATTCGGCGCTCTGCTTCGGGCGCGAGGAACAGCGGAGGCGTGCGTATGTTTTAGGGCTAGCCTCTGAGGGCGTACACTTAAAAGATCCCGCAATCCAGCGTTCGAAACGCTGATCGCGGGCATCGAACCGCGATCAGCTTTTTCTCCTAATTCAAAACGGTCTTTTTTTTATAAGCTGTGAAATAAACGGTACAGCGGCATTTTCAAAAACGCCGCCGCACTTATAAACTGTGCCAAACAGACCCTAAATGGCCAAAATAAACGCCGTTATATTGTCCGAAAAGTTGAGGGCAAAAAAGTCAAATTTGATTCGTTTAATGATTTGTTTAATGCAATTTCGTTAATTTGGACTATTATCGANAGTAATAAGAAATCACTTGATATAAAAATTTAAAAAATATCAGTTTTAAACATTTTTAATAATTTATTTTTTTTAATTTTAATATATTATAAGTATGTTTTTGATTAATTATTTTTTAAATGAACCAGCTCACGAGCTAATGAGTCNTCAGAAAAAATATCAAGCTTTTCTGAAATAAAAGCAACGCTTCAGCTTACACATCGTGAATGAGGCAGGAATCAAAAACTTTATTAGATCTCCCAAAGTAATGTCGTCCGCACCCACGAGAAGCAGTGTCATGATCGCACAATTTTATGTACAGGGACGAATCACATAAAATTAGATAAAATAAATGAATATTTCATCACATCTCCCTTCATCTACCTCTCCTTGCAAAATGAAAAAATCTGTAATGCGAAGAAGAGGAATAAATGGGTGAGGAGGAAGNATCAAAAATAATAATAATAAAAAATTAGGGCCTTTCTGACCAAAATTAAGTTAGAGTTAAGTATCAATTTAAGGTAAATCGAGCCAAACACCAGAAATAAATTAGATAAATCCGACGTTTTGTATTCTGATACATTGGTTGTCTATTTGTTTCAGCATGCAAGACTTTAAACAGTGAATGATGTAATTTATCAAATCAAGACATTGCTGAAAATCTCCAAAGATTCTATTTAGCACGAATTAAACTAAAAATTGCATAAATCCCGCTATCAAATTACAGATTACAAATAACAGGAAATAAAATTACAAATTACCCTTGAGCTGTTTCAGAAACTCCTGCTGCTTCAGTTATTAAAAGACCTCCCTTGGTTGTCCTCTGAGAGTAATAGAGGACAGCATGAGGTTGGGGGACATAACCAAAGGATCTTGACCTTGTTAATGGTGCCAGTACTATTCTGCAAAATTATTTACAGAAAAAACAAGAGAAAGATTTGAGCCAGAGGTTAAGCAGTAAGGCAAAGTGGAGTCAGGGGTGACCTGTGGGAGAGATGAAATTTTCCCATTATGCAGGGTTTGAGAAGTGGGATCTGCTCTTCTTCTGCCATCGCTTTACGCTGCAAGCTCTGTTGGATGAAGAAGTGAGAAGTCACTAAAGATTTGTAGAAGATGAAGAAACACAGAAGGTGTATATAGGCGTGAAATATCATCATAACATCAGCTACATTAGAAGAGAAACGTAAGTTGCTCACTTGCTGTCCATGGCGATTGGCGTCGGCCATGACTGAAAAAGCAGAATATTCACTCGACAGCTACTTTAATGGCCAAAATAAACGCCGTTATATTGTCCGAAAAGTTGGGGGCAAAAAAGTCAAATTTGATTCGTTTAATGATTTGTTTAATGCAATTTCGTTAATTTGGACTATTATCGATGTACACATGCGAATGACTAAAGAATCATTAAATCAAATCAATGATCTTCTCACATAATTTCAATTCTGAAATTATCCGAATATTCAAGCTAAGAATTTTCAAAATTAATTTTGTGGTCATATAAATTTTATTTTTTAAAAACTTATGGTAGTGTAGATATAAAATGTGTCAGAATTAATCTTAAAGAAATGTAATAGTTTGGAAAGGAAGAGCAAGACAAATGTTAGCCCATTGTTAGGAGATCGTATGACAGACATGAGCCACAAGGCAGACAAGAAGATGACTAGATGATCTAAATACAAATCATTCGGCTAGAAACAAGAACAAAAGTGCATCTGAGCCAACCATTACAGAAAAGTCGATCTGATGGGCATCTAGTTCCACAATATCTCCAACCATCTTGTGGATGCCCAGAAGCTCCTACTTAGCGATCAACGATCAACAGTCATGTCATATTAGTCGGCCGACCCATACCGACCAAGCTCAACCAAGAGAGTCAGTCCCATAAACTTGAAGCCAGATGAACTTAGCTGGCCAAGCTAGAAATTAGCTGGACAACAAATCTGTACATGTAAAATACAAGAAATATTCTATTACGAATAAATTTAAAGTAGTGACAAAAATGTAATATCATTATTATACCCTTTATTCTATAATTAGATGAATTATTTTATACATAAGACACGAAAAATTATTGTCATTCTCTCTCTCTTTGTGTCTCGCTTTCTATCGTCATTATTTATATTATATTCATTTGGTGTGATTTATGAACTAATTCAACAAATAGAAATAAGAGTGGTTGAAAGAAGCCCAAGAATATCATTAATATATTGATTCAAGTTCAAATGAACTCAGATCAAGTACTTTAAAAATATATATAAATTTGGGGACCACCCAATTCTTATGTATATACATATCTAATGCCTAAATTTTATTTTATTTTTTCATTTATAACATTCAAAATATCTCATTAAATATCTTTATTTTGACTTTTAGAAAGAGAGATAAGGTGATATGAATGGAAAATTTGAATTTTAGGTATTAGATATGTTAATACATAAGAGTTGAGCAGTATGTATGTAAATCCTGAAATTATTTAGATTGAAGCGTGCAAGAGAATTTGAGTAGAGTGATCAATTATTGTCTTGGTGTCGCATGAGATCCCAACACGCACTAAGATAATAGAAAATGACAGGCAAACATACCATAAGATTTTTACGTGGAAAACTCAAAAAGAGAAAAAATCACGGGATCTGACCCAATGAAAAAATCTACTATAAATTGGTAATTACAGATATAGTCCTTTGTTCCATGGGCGGGAAATAAAAACACAGTCTCCCAAGATATCAAAGACACACACACACACACACACACACACACACAGTATAGAGGATTACAACAGGGAGTGGTAGTCAAGGCTTCAATACATTGTCCTCAGGGTTTGTGTGACGTCATTGATGATATGTCGATTCATATGTTACTTTGTACGGTATTTTGTAGCAATGGTGATTGAGGAAGACTGACGAGTAGTGGTCGACAGTGGTTGGCGGCTACAAGATTAGGAAACGTTCGTCGATTCATTAGTTTAGAAATGATGCCACATTTCAGCCCCTTCTTCAGGCTTCAATCTTCTTCAGAATTCAAGCTCAAGGTTTCCTCTCATGAGGAGGGTAGGCTCTATTTATAGAGTCCCGGTTGCATTTAAGGAAGGAATCCAAACTATCATGATCAGGCGTTCTAGAGAGATTCCCTCACCCAGACGACGTTTTAGGCATTTGAGTGTCTTATCGATATTACAATTTAGCGATTTTAAGCTCGTTGAATTCATCTTGTCGAGACAATCGATTCTACTGTGAGTTCGTCAAAATTGAAATTCGTTGACCTTTCAAATATACTCAAAAAGCTTCCAAAAGTAATTTAATGGCTCGATCTAAACTTGAGTTAACTCGGATTTGATCAATTTTTGGTACTGTTGGGTCCATCGTCTAGAGCCAGTCAATCAGTTTGACTATAAGTTTGCTAAATTTGGAGTTATAGATGACTTTTAATTGAAGTTTGAATGTTTCTTGCTCAAAAAGTTACCTCCAGATCTGTGTTATGCCTTGTAATTTGTGCCCATTGGTGAAAATTTATGGTAGATGTATCACTTGCCCCTATTTTTGGAAGAAACCAACTTCATCACAAAATATTGAAATTTGAAACACTTTATTTTTCATAATATTATTTTCATTATATATATATATATAAATTTTTTTTTTTTAATTTTAAGCCATTCTATGTTTATCTAATTTATTAGTTCACCAACACATAAATAATGACATTCCTTATTATTAAATTGGGATGTGGATGGGGTGACAGAAATATTTAAGTTAGTGGTATATAATATCTTAATTTGATTTACTTCTTAAAATATCACTTGATATTCATAAGCGATTGTTGATACCAGCTGGTAGACNACTTCTTAAAATATCAAACTTGATATTCATAAACGATTGTTGATACCAGCTGGTAGACGCAGTCAACGGGCAGTTCTGGTCCGTAGAAGACGATCAACGGGCAGCTCTGGTTTGTGGAAGACAGTGAGCACCAAATTAAAGAAAATCTTTCTTATTTAAAATGTTTTTAATTTGTATAGCTTACATCACCGAGACTGTCGACAAGGGGCCCCACTCAAAGTAATAAGAAAATTAAAAAAAAGGTGGTATTTTTAAGAGATAATTTACGTGTTCTCTATGTATGATTCAAACCCTTTATTTATTTGTAACTGAAATTCATTTTTTCCTATTTATAATAGAAAATCATTTTTTTTTTCATTTATGATGAAAACTATTAATTTTCTATTTAATGTATGTCATAAATGTGGTAGCTTTTGAGCCTATAAATTAGCCACAAGGGTTGGAGATATGGTTCTCTCGGTTTGCTAGGTGGTGAACAATAGGATTTCTTAGAAGAGGAAAGACGTCTCCGACCCACATAGCATACGATCCACCAAATCTTATTTAGTGTTGCGCTGTAGAAGAAAATCGTCCATGTCCTACATAACAGACGATCGACCGAGTTGTTGGCATCAATTTTTAATGTCAAATGTTTTGGATGCTTATCTAGAATGTTATGAGAGCATATAATGTTCATATGTAGCCTCTTATACTAAAAAAAACCATAAAAGCATCCCACAAGCGTTTCTGGGAAAATCAAAGTTCAGGGAGATGCACTCACATAGTGGTTTGGGGCGCCCATTGACATTAAAGTCTCTGATATAAGACCAATAAAAGTGCTCATTTTTTGGAGTTATATGACCATATATTAGTCATACATAATCTCTCATAACTTACGGATTGATAAAATCCCTCGTCAGACGCTTCCCGTGAAGATCGGGCTTACCAAACCAGACCGTCACCTAAGCACCTGTCTACGAGCCTAGGTGCCNCATTAGTCATACATAATCTCCCATAACTTACGGATTGATAAAATCCCTCGTCGGACGCTTCCCGTGAAGATCGGGCTTACCAAACCAGACCGTCACCTAAGCACCTGTCTACGAGCCTAGGTGCCCAGAATAGCCCCTGTAAACCACGAAACCGAGCAACCGGAAATTCGGCCCTCCGTTCGGGCGCCTAAGCGTCAGGCCCCAACGCTTTGTCGCCTGAAACAGCTCTTGAGTCCTAGAAGATAGAAAGCCATCGCCCAGTCTTGTTCCCCAGCTAACAGGCCGCAACGCCTAGGTGTCAGCCCGCTTTTAGATCCCAATTTTTTCTAGGGATCTCCGCTAAATCTAAATAAAAAAAATAATCCNATCAGGCCCCAACGCTTTGTCGCCTGAAACAGCTCTTGAGTCCTAGAAGATAGAAAGCCATTGCCCAGTCTTGTTCCCCAGCTAACAGGCCGCAACGCCGAGGTGTCAGCCCGCTTTTAGATCCCAATTTTTTCTAGGGATCTCCGCTAAATCTAAATAAAAAAAATAATCCCAAAGCAGCCAATAATGCATATTCTATAGAGAAAATATGCATGGGGAGAGGAGGAATGGCCATGTGGATAATTAGAGGACCCTTGTCGCATATCGAGATGCACCAGAATTCTCCTCAAATTGTCCTACAAATTCATTCATAATCCTGCACATTTTGACAACACTAATACAATAAATATTCGTATTGTTTTTGTTGAATTTTAGAATAATGCGAATAAAGTGGAATACTTAATTTTATTGATGCAAATATGAGTATAAATACATATTACAAGACTTACTGGTAAGGAAAACAATAAAAACAAAATATAGCAGAAAAAAAAGAATAATAATAAAATATAAGATGCAGCTAATCTCTCTAATTAAGAAGAGATATAAATAGAGATTCTCAAAATCCCTCATATAATTTATAACCCTTTAAATACAGAGTTATAACAAATATGAAATATAATAATTAGTTTTGAGATCTTTCAACACTCCCCATCAAGTTGAACATTGTTGAAAAACATATTCAACTTAAATTTGAAAACATCGGCTGCGGTATGCTGACTGGACATGTAGCATTAATTTGCCAACAATAAACTCCAACAATCCTCAAATTATAAGTGTCGAAGCTGAAGATCCCGAAGCCGAGAATGTCGGAGACTAAGAGTGTCGAAGCCTAATAGTACTAAAGTCTGAGATCGCCGAAGACTGAGAGCTTCGAAGCCGAGAATGCCGAAGCCTGAGAGTGTCGAAGTCTGAGAGTGGCCTGAATGAGGGCTAAGGTCAATTGATGAATTTGTAAGTCATCGGTTGACTGATAATTGCATGAAAGCAACAATAAGGCTGCAATAATGCTGTAGAGAGATGCAGGAAAGCTGCAAGGAGGCTGCAGGGAGGTTGCAGGAAAGCTGTAGAGGGCCAACGACAGTGCTCAGGAAAGATGTAGTATTCGAAGAAGGTTGCAATAATGCTGCAGGAAAGAGCAGTGCTTTCCTTGGGAAGAGCTGGCTAAAATTTGCAGGGAAAAATTTGTTGAGGTAAATCCGACGGCTAGAAAAGCTGCATGAGGGAGGTTCGACGGCGGGAAAGGCTGCATGGGAGAGAACCGGCTGCAGGAGTAAGCCCGAAGGTCCAGTCGGCAGCAGATATGTCTGCAGGAAGTTCTGGCAGCAGCAAAAGCCGCAAGAGGGAATTTCAGTGGCAGGAAAGCCATCAAGGGATAGTTTCGGCTGTAGGTAGGTGCTTCNACTGCAGGAGTAAGCCCGAAGGTCCAGTCGGCAGCAGATATGTCTGCAGGAAGTTCTGGCAACAGGAAAAGCCGCAAGAGGGAATTTCAGTGGCAGGAAAGCCATCAAGGGATAGTTTCGGCTGTAGGTAGGTGCTTCGACTGTCCTGGAAGGAAATCGGGAGGTCCGGTTGGAAACGCAGCTCCCCCTAACGCTTGGGCAAGGAAGAAAAAATACTGCAGGAGAAATGGACGGTTTGTCCGATCCACGACAGTGATATCTCCGGCGAGATGATGATAAGGCGGGTGGCAGCATCGCTGGTGCCGCCATGGCCGGATCCCCATGGCTGGTGAGTTTGTTTTCTGAGAGATCGAGATACTCGAGCTTTGGTCATGTTGCCGATCTTTAGGAATGTTGTCGGAGAGCAGATTATTGCTCAGGTTGAGCTTAAACAGCAAGCTCAATTTTCCTAATTCAGGCGGGATGGACCCTGTCAACAAGTAGTTGGAAGCCAGGTTAAGATCTTTTAGCTTGCTGATTTCTCCAAGTTCGGCGGGAATTTCACCGGAGATGCTGTTCCTTTCGATGTGAAGGTAAATGAGGCTCCTGCATTGTCCCCAGTCAGGCGAGAGCGTGCCAGGTAACTGATTGCCAGTGAGATCCAGGCAATTGAGTATCGGATGAACGCCAAAGACTGAGATATATCTCTGACGAAATTGGACGCGTTACGATAGGGTTTGAACTCAGATGACTTAGACTTCGATCGGAGGCAGAGAAGGGACGCGAAGCGGACTGCGTGGAAGTTCTTGGGGTNAATAATAATAAAATTAGGGCCTTTCTGACAAAAATTAAGTTAGATTTAAGTATCAATTTAAGGTAAATCCAGCCAAACACCAGAAATAAATTAGATAAATCCGACGTTTTGTATTCTGATACATTGGTTGTCTATTTGTTTCAGCATGCAAGACTTTAAACTGTGCATGATGTAATTTATCAAATCAAGACATTGCTGAAAATCTCCAAAGATTCTATTTAGCACGAATTAAACTAAAAATTGCATAAATCCCGCTAACAAATTACAGATTACAAATAACAGGAAATAAAATTACAAATTACCCTTGAGCTGTTTCAGAAACTCCTGCTGCTTCAGTTATTAAAAGACCTCCCTTGGTTGTCCTCTGAGAGTAATAGAGGACAGCATGAGGTTGGGGGACATAACCAAAGGATCTTGACCTTGTTAATGGTGCCAGTACTATTCTGCAAAATTATTTACAGAAAAAACAAGAGAAAGATTTGAGCCAGAGGTTAAGCAGTAAGGCAAAGTGGAGTCAGGGGTGACCTGTGGGAGAGATGAAATTTTCCCATTATGCAGGGTTTGAGAAGTGGGATCTGCTCTTCTTCTGCCATCGCTTTACGCTGCAAGCTCTGTTGGATGAAGAAGTGAGAAGTCACTAAAGATTTGTAGAAGATGAAGAAACACAGAAGGTGTATATAGGCGTGAAATATCATCATAACATCAGCTACATTAGAAGAGAAACGTAAGTTGCTCACTTGCTGTCCATGGCGATTGGCGTCGGCCATGACTGAAAAAGCAGAACATTCACTCGACAGCTACTTTAATGGCCAAAATAAACGCCGTTATATTGTCCGAAAAGTTGGGGGCAAAAAAGTCAAATTTGATTCGTTTAATGATTTGTTTAATGCAATTTCGTTAATTTGGACTATTATCGATGTACACACACGAATGACTAAAGAATCATTAAATCAAATCAATGATCTTCTCACATAATTTCAATTCTGAAATTATCCGAATATTCAAGCTAAGAATTTTCAAAATTAATTTTGTGATCATATAAATTTTATTTTTTAAAAACTTATGATAGTGTAGATAAAAAATGTGTCAGAATTGATCTTAAAGATGTTTAATAGTTTAGAAGGAAGAGCAAGACAAATGTTAGCCCACTGTTAGGAGATCGTATGACAGACATGAGCCACAAGACATACAAGAAGATGACTAGATGATCCAAACTCGAACCATTCGACTAGAAACGAGAACAAAAGTGCATCTGAGCCAACCATTACAGAAAAGTCGATATGATGGGCATCTAATTCTACAGTATCTCCAACCATCTTGTGGATGCCCCAGAAGCTCATACTTAGAGATCAACGATCAATAGTCGTGTCATATTAGCCGACCGACCTATACCGACCAAGCTCAACCAAGAGAGTCAGTCCCGTAAACTTGAAGCCAGATGAACTTAGCTGGCCAAGCTAGAAATTAGCTAGACAACAAATTTGTACATGTAAAATACAAGAGATATTCTATTACGAATAAATTTAAAGCAGTGACAAAAATGTAATATCATTATTATACCATCTCTTCTATAAATAGATGAATCATTTTATATATAAGACATGAAAAATTATTGTTCACTCTCTCTCTCTCTCTTTGTGTCTCCTTTTCTATCCTCATTATTTATATTATATTCATTTGGTGTGATTTATGAACTAATTCAACAAATAGAAATAAGAGTGGTTGAGAGGAGCCCAAGAATATCATTAATATATTGATTCAAGTTCAAATGAACTCAATCAAGTACTTTAATATATATATATATATATATATATATTTGGGGACGACCCAATTCTTATGTATATACATATCTAATACATAAAATTTATTTTATTTTTTCATTTATAACTTTCAAAATATCTCATAAAATATCTTTATTTTGACTTTTAAAAAGAGAGATAAGGTGATATGAATGGAAATTTTGAATTTTAGGTAGTAGATATGTTAATACATAGGAGTTGAGTGGTATGTATGTAAATCTTGAACTTTTTTAGATTGACGTGTGCAAGAGAATTTGAGTAGAGTGATCAATTATTGTCTTGGTGTCGCATGAGATCCCAACACGCACTAATATAATAGAAAATGACAGGCAAACATACCAGAAGATTTTTATGTGGAAAACTCAAAAAGAGAAAAAATCACAGGATCTGACCCAGTGAAAAAATCTACCATAAATTGGTAATTACAGATATAGTCCTTTGTTTCATGGACGAGAAAGAAAAACATAGTCTCCCAAGATGTCAAACACACACACACACAGTATAGAGGATTACAACGGGGAGTGATAGTCAAGGCTTCAATACATCGTCCTCAGGGTTTGTGTGACGTCCTTGATGATATGTCGATTCATAGGTTATTTTGTACGGTATTTTGTAGCAATGGTGATTGAGGAAGACTGACGAGTAGTGGTCGACAGTGGTTGGCGGCTACAAGATTAGGAAACGTTCGTCGATTCATTAGTTTAGAAATGATGCCACATTTCAGCCCCTTCTTCATGCTTCAATCTTCTTCAGAATTCAAGCTCAAGGTTTCCTCTCATGAGGGGGGTAGAGCTTTATTTATAGAGTCCCGATTGCATTTAAGGAAGGAATCCAAAATATCATGATCAAGAGGTCCAGAGAGATTCCCTCGCCCAGACGACGTTTTAGACATTTGAGTGTCTTAACGATATTAAAATTTAGAGATGCTAAGCTCGTTGAATCCATCTCGTCGAGAGGATCGATTCTACTATGAGTTCATCAAAATTGGAATTCGTTGGCCTTCCAAATGTACTCAAAAAGCTTTCAAAAGTGATTTAATGACTCGATCTGAGCTTGAATTTACTCGGATTTGATCATTTTTTGGTAGTGTTGGGCCCGTCGTCTAGAGCCGGTCAGCCAGTTTGACTATAAGTTTTCTAAAATTGGAGTTATAGTATTTTCATTATATATATATATATATATANAAGGTTTCCTATCATGAGGGGGGTAGAGCTCTATTTATAGAGTCCCGGTTGCATTTAAGGAAGAAATCCAAACTATCATGATCAGGCGGTCCAAAGAGATTCCCTCGCCCAGACGACGTTTTAGACATTTGAGTGTCTTAACGATATTAAAATTTAGCGATACTAAGCTCGTTGAATCCATCTTGTTAAGACGATCGATTCTACTGTGAGTTCGTCAAAATTGAAATTCGTTGACCTTCCAAATATACTCAAAAAGCTTCCAAAAGTAATTTAATGGCTCGATCTGAGCTTGAATTAACTTGGATTTGATCAATTTTTGGTACTGTTGGGTCCATCGTCTAGAGCCGGTCAGTCAGTTTGACTATAAGTTTGTTAAAATTGGAGTTATAGTATTTTCATATATATATATATATATATATATATATAATTTTTAATTTTTTTTATTTTTAATTTTAAGCCATTCTATGTTTATCTAATTTATTAGTTCACTAACACATAAATAATGACATTCCTTATTATTAAATTGGGATGTGGATTGGTTGACAGAAATATTTAAGTTAGTGGTATATAATATCTTAATTTGATTTACTTCTTAAAATATCAAACTTGATATTTATAGAAAATTTCTCGGAACATTCATAAGCGACTGTTGATACCAGTAGACGCAGTCAACGGGCAGTTCTGGTCTGTAGAAGACAAATCAACGGGCAGTTCTGGTCTGTAGAAGACGATCAACGGGCAGTTCTGGTTTGTGGAAGACAGTGAGCACCCAATTAAAGGAAATCTTTATTATTTAAAATGTTTTTAATTTGAATAGCTTACATCACCAACACTGTCGAAAAGAGAGGAAATTATTGCATACGGACATCGCATGCATCTCTTCGTAGATCACAGTAATCTACGGTCAGGACTAATTTCTTTTTTTAAAAAAAAGAAAAAAAATTTAGGTGGGGCCCACTGAAATACATCAGGACCGTAGATCAGGTGATTTACGGTCCGGATCGGACACCGCACGCAAGCTACGTGCGGTGTCCGATCCGTATGGAATAATTTTTCCGAAAAGAGACCCCACTCAAAGTAATAAGAAAAAAAAAGGTAGTATTTTTAAGAGATAATTTACGTGTTCTCTATGTATGATTCAAACCCTTTTTTTATTTATAACTGAAAATCATTTTTTCCTATTTATAATAGAAAATCATTTTTTTTTCATTTATGATGAAAACTATTAATTTTTTATTTAATGCATGTCATAAATGTGGGTGGCTTTTGAGCCTATAAATTAGCCACGAGGGGTGGAGATATGGTTCCCTCGGCTTGCTAGGTGGTGAACAATAGGATTTCCTAGAGGAAGAAAGACGTCCTCGACCCACGTAGCAGATGATCCACCAAATCTTATTTAGTGTTGCGGTGTAGAAGAAAATTGTCCATGTCCTGCATAGCAGACGATCGACCGAGTTGTTGGCATCAATTTTTGATGTCAAATGTTTTTGGATGCTTATCTAGAATGTTATGAGAGCATATAATGTTCATATGCAGCCTCTTATACTAAAAAAAACCATAAAAGCGTCCCACAAGAGTTTCTAGGAAAATCAAAGTTCAGGGTGATACACTCACATAGTGGTTTGGGGCGCCCATTGACTTTTAAAGTCTGTGATATAAGCCCAATAAAATTGCTCATTTTTGGAGTTATATGACCATATATTAGTCACACATAGTCTCCCATAACTTATGGATTGATAAAATCCCTCGTCGGACGCTTCCCGTGAAGATCGGGTTTACCGAACCAGACCGTCACCTAAGCACATGTCTAGGCGCCTAGGCGCCCAGAATAGCCCATGCAAACCACGAAACCGAAAAACCGGAAATTCGGTCCTCAGTTCGGGCGCCTAAGCGTCAGACCCCAACGCTTTGTCGCCTGAAACAGCTCCCGAGTCTTAGAAGATAGAAAGCCATCGCCCAGTCCTGGTGCCTAGGCGATAGGCCGCAACGCCTAGGTGTCAACCCACTTTTAGATCCCAATTTTTTCAAGGGATTTCCGCTAAATCTAAATAAATAAAAAAAACAATCTCAAAGCAGCCAAAAATGCATATTCTATAGAGAAGATATGCATGGGAAGAGGAGGAATGGCCATGTGGATAATTAGAGGACCCCTATCGCATATCGAGATGCACCAAAATTCTCCTCAAATTGTCCTACAAATTCATTCATAATCCTGCACATTTTGACAACACTAATACAATAAATATCTCGTATTGTTTTTGTTGAATTTTAGAATAATTCAGAATAAAATGGAATACTTAATTTTATTGATGCAAAGAGTGACATAAATACCTATTACAAGACTTACTGGTAAGAAAATAATAAAAACAGAATATAATAAAAAAATGGATAATAATAAAATATAAGATTCAGTTAATCTCTTTAATTAAGAAGAGAAATAAATACAGATTCTCAAAACCCCTCATATAATTTATAACCCTTTAAATATACAGTTATAACAAATATGAAATATAATCATTAGTTTTGAGATCTTTCAACACTCCTATTCAAGTTGAACATGGTTTGAAAAACATATTCAACTTGAATTTGAATACATCGGCTGCGGTATGCTGACGAACATGTAGCATTAATTTGCTAACAAGAAACTCCAACAATCCTCAAACCGTAAGTGTTGAAGCCAAAGATCCCGAAGCCGAGAATGCCGAAAACTAAGAGTGTCGAAGCCTGAGAGTGACGAAGTCTGAGAGCGCCGAAGACTGAGAGCTCTGAAGCCGAGAATGTCGAAGCCTGAGAGTGGCCTGGACGAGGGCTAAGGTCAATTGATGAATTTGTAAGTCATTGGTTGACTGATAATTGCATGAAAGCAACAAGAAGGCTACAATAATGCTGCAGGGGAGATGCAGGAAAGTTGCAAGGAGGCTGCAGGGAGGTTGCAAGAAAGCTGTAGAGAGCAAACAACAGTGCTCAAGAAAGTTGTAGTGCTCGGAGAAGGCTGCAATAATGCTGCAGGAAAAAGCGGTTCTTTCCTTGGGAAGAGCTGGCTAAAATTTGCAGGGAAAAATTTGTTGAGGTAGATCTGATGGCGAGAAAAGCTGCATGAGGGAGGACCGACGGCGGGAAAGGCTGCAAGGGAGAGAACCAACTACACGAGTAAGCCCGAAGGTCCAGTCGGCAGCAGATATGTCCACAGGAAGTTCTGCCGGCAGGAAAAGTCATAAGAGGGAATTTCAGTGGCAGGAAAGCCATCAAGGGATAGTTTCGGCTGTAGGAAGGTGCTTCGACGGTTCTAGAAGGAAATTGGGAGGTCCGGTTGGAAACACAACTCCCCTTGACGCTTGGACAGGAAAGAAAAAATACTACAGAAGAAATGGTCGGCTTGTCTGATCCATGACAGCGATATCTCCGGCGAGATGATGATGAGGCGGGTGGCGGCATTGTTGGTGCCGCCCTGATCAGATCCCAATCGCTGGTGAGTTTGTTTTCTGAGAGATCCAGATACTCGAGCTTTGGTCATGTTGCCGATCTTTAGGAATGTTGTCGGAGAGCAGATTATTTCTCAGGTTGAGCTTAAACAACAAGCTCAATTTTTCTAATTCAGGCGGGATGGGCCCTGTCAACAAGTAGGAGAAATTATTACATACGGACACCGCATGCATCTCTGCATGCGGTGTCCGATCCTGACCATAGATCACAGTGATCTACGATCAGGATTATTTTAGTTTTTTTTTAAAAAAATTAGGTGGGGCCTACCGAAATACATCTTAACGATCATGATCGGACACTGCACTCGCCGTATGGAATAATTTTTCCAACAAGTAGTTGGAAGTCAGGTTAAGATCTTGTAGCTTGCTGATTTCTCCAAGTTCGGCGGGAATTTCACCGGAGATGTTGTTCCCTTCAATGTGAAGGTAAATGAGGCTCATTGTCCCCAGTCAGGCGAGAGCGTGCCAGTTAACTGATTGCCAGTGAGATCCAGGCAATTGAGTATCGGATGAACGCCAAAGGACTGAGATATATCTCTGACGAAATTGGACGCGTTACGATAGGGTTTGAACTCGGATGACTTAGACTTCGATCGGAGGCAGAGAAGGGACGCGAAGCGGACTGCGTGGAAGTTCTTGGGGTAGATGATCGAGGCACCAGCCTCAAAGATATCTCCAGCAATCGTGACGGTGGCTGTCCGCCCGCCGACGATACTTGGGCGTTCGAAGAGATGGATTTCAGTGGTGCAAGGAGATTTTGTTGAGTTGCAGCTGTATTATTTGACGAAATACGGGAGCGAGGAACCCCGGATTCCAGCGCCAACTACGCATACCTGAGCGGAAGTGCCGACAGAAGGATCCGCAGTGGCGAGCCGCAGTGGCGAGGAATAGCGGCCCAAGAAGAAAGAGCAACAGAAGAAGACAAACAGAGGGTGAGAAAATCTTTCTCNGTGGCGAGGAATAGCGGCCCAAGAAGAAAGAGCAACAGAAGAAGACAAACAGAGGGTGAGAAAATCTTCCTCCCTTCAGGAAAGAAGGCAGGAAGGGAGTTTCACGGTTCTTCATCGACGGTGATTAGGGCAAACATTTTAGCTCTGATATCATGTTGAATGTTAGAATAATGTGGAATAAAGTGGAATGCTTAATTTTATTGATGCAAATAGGGGTATAAATACACATTACAAGACTTACTGGTAAGGAAAGCAATAAAAAATATAATACATTAGAAACGAAAATGAATAATAACAAAATATAAGATGCAGCTAATCTTTTTAATTAATGAGAGAAATAAATAGAGATTCTCAAGATCCCTCGTATAATTTATAACCCTCTAAATGTAAATTATAACAAATATGTAATATAATCATTAGTTTCGAGANCCTTCCTCCCTTCCGGAAAGAAGGCGGGAAGGGACTTTCACGGGACAAAAATTTTGGCATGTTAAATTTTAGAATAATGCGGAATAAAGTGGAATACTTAATTTTATTGATGCAAACAGGAGTATAAATACCCATTACAAGACTTACTGTTAAGGAAATCAATAAAAATAGAATACAGTAGAAACAGAAATGAATAATAATAAAATATAAGATGCAGCTAATCTTTCTAATTAATAAGAGAAATAAATACAGATTCCCAAGATCCCTCGTATAATTTATAATCCTCTAAATATAAGTTATAACAAATATGTAATATAATCATTAGTTTCGAGATCTTTCAACAATTTTGAAGAATTATCTTGCAAACTAATTAATAATATGATACATGACACATACTTATGCTTGAACTTACACAATTAGCATCAAGGGTTGCTTCTAATAACATCTTTCAAGCCTACTATTTGGATCAAATAGCAAGATTTAATTTCTATCAATAGGTTTTCTATTCTTGCCAACGCTCACTATCCATTGCTCAAGACAACAATCATCAACAAACATTTTAAAAAATTATTAACTAAGATCTGGTTTATAACCTTTACTGACAAAGAGAGAACAACTGGAGACTGGTAACATTTTTTTCACTCACCTTTCTTCCTCAAAAATCACAAAAATCCATTTTCTTATTCAAAATATTGAAAATATTATCATTCATCAAGAAAAGCATAATCTGTATAGCCAACAACAGGATCCGGCGTGTAGAAGGTCAATCTGTTGTATTTGTTGAGAGGAGAATTCAACTCAAATCTTCTTGGCAAATCTGGATTAGCTAAGAACAGCCGTCCAAAAGCCACTAAATCAGCATAACCCTCAGCCACCACCTTATTACCTTCATCTCTATCATATCCTCCGACAGCAATAAAAGTTCCATTGAAAACCTTTCTCATAGGAAGCAACCGGTGAGGAATCTGCCTTCTTCCATCAACAATAGACATTCTTGGCTCAACCATATGACAATATAGAATTCCATACTTATTCAATGATTGTACCATGTAAAGCCCCAGTTGTTCGGGATTTGAGTCCCAACATTCCATGTAATCGGCAAAAGGAGAGAGCCGAATGCCCACACGTTCAGCACCGATCTCATCGGCGACCGCCTCGACGATTTCGAGGGCAAATCGACATCGATTTTCTAAGCTTCCGCCATACTCATCAGTCCTATCATTTACACTATCTTTCATGAATTGTTCTAATATGTAACCATGTGCACCATGGATCTCAACCCCATCAAAGCCTAGGAATAACATCAAAATATAGATATAAGAAAGCATACACATGAGAAAAGTGTGAAAATAGTCCCCTGACTCGTTGCAGGGGTAGTCCTAGAGTTTACAACGTGTCAATTTAGTCACTAAACTCTTTTATTATGGGCTAAAATAGTCCCCACGCGAGACTACTCAAGCCCCGAGTTAAAGAAAATAGGGACTAATTTGACCCATTTAGTCAATAAACTCTTTTAATATGGGCTATGTATGTAAATTTTTATGTTTAAATACCAGCTTCAATTGCATTCCTTGCAGCAAGTCGGAAATCATTAACAATTAGGGGGATCTCTTCGGTCGCTAAGCGTCGTGGAGTAGAATACTCTTCCACAGAGTCATCATGCTGTACTTGAGGAGCGATAGGCCTATCGGTACTCGATATAGGTGCTTGCCCATTTGGTTGGTAACCTATAAGACCACAATTCATATCAAATTGAGCAAATATTAGAAAATTTTCTACAATAGCATATTGATTTCACACAGATAAATGATTAGTTTAGAGGACCTCAAAAATTTTTCTTTTGCAATAGTTGTCTAATGCAAACTAATGAGGGAAAAGAAATAAATTTAAAAGAAAGTTTTACCTTCTCTTGATTTATCATAATAAGACGAGGAGAAGGCAAATGAAAATATGGAAATGTTTTCTTCTATAAATCAAATGTCTTTCTCTTCTATTTTGAAGCGAAACTATGGAGAAAATAAGTTGTTTTAAGATTTTCATAATATATAATCTAACATATCAAAAGGATTTCTTTTTTTTTCTTTCAACTCTCAATCAATTATAGAAATATTCATTTTTTTCCTTTCTAAAAGCTGCAAAAAGAATTCACATTTTTTGCTTTCACTTCATTTCTCTCAACAAAATCCTTTCTTTTGTTCCTCCAAATCCCAATCAGGGTATTAATATATAAAAAAAAAAATTGCACACAAGAATCATTAGTGTTCATCAACTGAGAATTATTTCCTTTACCATAATTAGAGACTCTTCCAACATGCCATATTTGGCAAAAAAAGATGCCACCCTTGTCATGCACTGCCTTAACAATAGGTTTCCAGGCCTCTACCTGTTCTTTGGTCCATATTCCCGGAGTGCTTGGGTACCTAAATTCACTCAAAATTACAAAATTTACAACAAATATTAAATTTAGATTTCTGTAAAAGAGTTTAAAGAAAAGAATCTCAAACATATTAAACAACAGCAAATAAAAATTTGTTAATTACCCTTGAGCAGTATCAGAAACACCTGTTGCCTCAGTGATCAGAAGACCTCCCTTTGTTG
>JXCR01089803.1:130596-150183 GCA_002079205.1 Phalaenopsis hybrid cultivar
CAATTGCAGCATTTTGTAAAGCTGATTGCAAGGCTATTGTAGAGAAAATAACTTTCTAAAAGTTATTTTGGGTACTATAAATATTATCTTTTTTTCAAATAAATAGGATATCCAGTTCTTACAATTACCGTGCTTTAGCATATTCTAGTTGTAAAAAGTAGCTTTCTAACAAAGAAATTTCTAAAAAGCAGTAAAAAAAATAGTAGGAAAATGAAAGTGTAATTGTAGATTGAAAAATGCTAGTCACATTTGAGCCAAAACAAACAAAAAAAAATTGTAGTCTGAAATAAGAGCAATAAAAAACAACCACCAAATAAGCACTTGGTGAGGCCAAGAGTATAAATTTTCTATCTATTGCATGTAGGTAAATCATACTCGATTTCTTTTGTTTTATTCAGTGTCCTAAAAATGTTTGCAGAAGTATTGTTTCTGCTTTCCTAACATACCACACACTTTAATGAAAATATTGCATTCTGTTTAATTAAAAATTATTATAATTTTTTTTAACCAAGGGAAACCACGGCAATTAGATCATATAGTCTACCAATCATAACCGATTCTTCCGTCTGCTGCTAAGGAAAATTTGCAGACTGGACAGATCGTCTGGTTTCTTCACATATTCAAAATAACGAACCAGAGAGAAAATATATAGCCGCTTGATAATGATAATGATGATGAAGTTTGCTAGAGAACAAAATGATTGGGAGATTTGAGAGTGGGAAAAGAGTGAAATGGCACAGTCTCGTCCAAGGCTGATATAATAATTATTTTTTATTAGAATATTCCCCATATTCAACAGCCATTAAGCATAATACGAGGAAACACATCAACAGCCTCCAAGTTTTGGCTAAACAATTACATAAGCAGAATCAAGATGATAGTTGAAAGGGGCATTTACATAGATACCACCTAATTCCTATGTATTTACATATCTAACACCTAAACTTTACTTTTTCTATTTACACCGTGCAAATCTTTCATATCATATTGGGTGATATGTATGTAAAAATTATGCTTTAGGAGCTAGTTATGTAAATGCAGATGAATTGAGTGATATGTATGTAAATCATCCTAGTTGAAATTCTAATAACTGAGGACTAGCGATACAACAAGAGAAGAATGGTACGAATGGGAATATAGGCAAGGGACAAGAAATTTTGAGGAATAGACTTCATGAGCTCATAAGCTGGATTTAACAAACAGTAAATTTACATGGCAATCAATCAATACTCAGCACTATCGAGGTTCCGACTGCTCCATATGAAAAGAGCATACGCATTGCATGTTGTTCAAATCAATGCAAAGTCCAAGAAGAGGTTGATGCATGCATCATTACCCCTTATTGCAAAGAGGTGGCTTCAATTTAGAATGAAGAAAAAAAAAAAAAAGAGTCATACATTGCATGCAGATAGTATCTATGTTTAATTTTAATTTGCTTGCATGTCACAAAAAAACAAATGAAATAATAGAATATAGTGAGTCATCCATAACTCAGAGAATATCAACCAAGGTTGTCAAAACTCCGTAAAAAAGGGGGGATTTTACATACATGGCACACGAAACATCCCTATTTACATATCTCACACTCAAAACTTCTAATTTACAAATAAGGCACCCAAATTACAACCTGTCTACTTTGCCATTAAACTTCTCCTCCATTTCAATTCCTAAAAAATTCTTTCTCCAATCAGCAAGAATAAGACTCTGTTTAGAGCAACTGCAGCATTTCAGTTTTTCAGCTGCAGCAGCGCTGCCCCAGAAAGTTACTGTGGGGAAGCAGCCGTGGAGAAGCTGGTTGTCTGTTTGGTGCAACTGTGTGAAAAAGCTGTGGGGCAGCTGTTTCTAGAGAAATGACCATACTGCCCCTGTTTGTTAAAACTGTTTATAAATTTATATGTTTATATATTAAATTGATTAATATATGTAAATATATGAAAGTAGTCATTATTATGGAATAAATTTAAGTATTTGGTATATATATAATTATTATGTAATTTTGAATAAGAAATTTAAACCTATATATATACATGTATGAATATTTCAATCCCCACAACCACATATTATAGCCTTAAAGATCATCGCAATACTAATGTGTCAGGATCATGGCATCACAAATACCATAATACCAATCCATAGTGAAAGAATGCGGGGTAAAAGGGTAAAAGTATCGGGGGGAAAGCGGGGCCGCAGAGTTAATCATGCGGCCCGCTTTCTCTCGGCTTCGTCGAAGTTGTGCCGCGAAGCTACAAACCAAACAGCGAACTTTACCAAATAGCCGCGGTAAATGACCGCGCCGCAGCCACCACGCCCTCCCAAACGAACCCTAAGTCACATGGATTCCCTTACTTCAAGAAGAAGAAAAAAGACACCACCGCCTGCAACAGTAGCAGCTCCCCTACACATGCCCATAGAGCACTGCTTTGCTGCATTGCTCTTTATAAGCTATTAGCAGGGGGAAAAAAAAAATCCTATTTCTTTTTCTGCAGATGGCCTGAATCACGGCTGCACAAGAATTTTTTAACCTTCATTTTCCTCCAAAGCCTTGCCAACGAGGCTCCAAACTCATGGCAAATCTTTAATCCTTGTTAGATAGAACTCTACTCTAGTCTTCTTGTTTGCCCGCCTTTGTTTGTTGTCTCATCGCCTTCCACACAGAAGTCATCCTCTACCTTTTTCAATTTGGGAGAGATTAGCTCTCCACATTGATTAATGGAACTGTTCTTGCAGATTGGAGAAGGAATTTTTTGCGAATTGAATAGAGAAGAGAAGTATAATGGTGAAGTAGACGGGCCGTAAATTGGGTGACTTATTTGTATATTAGAGCTTTGGAGTGTGAGATATGTAAATAGGGATGTTTTGGGTGTCATGTATGTACAATGCCCCGCACTACAACTTATATCTCATTTTGTCAGCCAATATTTTACAGAAGTAATAAAAAAAGCAGATTTCTTATAACAATTTGTCCCAAAATATATATGCAATTGTTACAATTATGCTACTGCAAAGCAAGTAACAAATGGAATCAACCGAAGCCTTAATTCGATTAGGCAATGAATGTGCAAAAGTGCCCTAGGGCTTCACTTGCCAGTTATGAGCCATAACTTAACCTAGGTGCGACAAAAAGTAGGGAAAGTTAACTAAATCTAAACTTCAGTTTATGTTTGCAAATTGAAATAGGGTATTATAGCCAAGAAAAAAAATGATACAATGATTATGGAAAGGTTAAACATCACATGTTCAAAACAGAATTAATGAAAAAGACTTTTAATCTTAGTCGGTATTGGAATTCAATTCCAGGTACTTGCTTTCAGTTAATATGGGGATGAAATAAATTCTTGTAATTGGCTATGAAGTTTGTTTTTTACAGTGCATGAGGTATACTTTTCTTCTAACAGGAGTTTTATGTATGAGAATGAAGTATAACTAGTAATGTTTAAATTATATAAAATTATTTGAATAGGATTAACTGGAGCAAGTAATACTACGTTAAGTATTGGAGAGTAGCTTATAAAAGTACCCAATAATTATGCTTCCCGTGTTGGATAAAATAAGAAATCACAGCAGACTAACTATCATATATAAATTCAAGTATTGGATAAAATGAAGCCACTGATAATAAAATTGAATGTGACAAAAAATATTAAAATAGATGGATTGTAAAATTAAGAATGAGAGAGCAAGAATCATTGTAGTAGAAGGATATTGGACTATACTTATTGAAGATAATGCATTAATACATAAATTTAGGTGACTTGGCTCTTGGGCATGCACAATAAAGGGCAGAAGATGGAACAAACATGGAGAGTTGATGGAATAAATTGGAAANCTACGAAATTTAGCAGAGGTGAGGAGCTTATATTGGGAGGAAAAAAAGTAGAAACTTAAACGTACGATTTGCAAACAGCAATTATATCCAATGTAAGTATTTACATATATGACAACAGACTTTAACATATACGCTTGATACGCCCTTAACAAATTTCCGCACCGATCTTAAGGAGTTGCACAGATCTTGATGCATATTTTTCGCAAGAAATGTTGAAAATTTGATCGAAATTCATCCAGAGCCTTGATTTCAGCAACCTTATATTTGAGCAAACTTATAGTCAAACTGACACACTTGACGAGATGGACCCAACGATATCAAAATTAGTGTAATCTGAGTCAAATCAAACCATTAAATTGCTTTTATAAGCTTTTTGAACATATTTGAAAAGCCAAACAGATGTTGAATCTGACGAGTTTATATTTGAATCAAACGTCTCGATAAAGACGAATCTGACGAGCCTAAGATTGCTCGATTTTGACATTATTAAGACACTGAAATGTCCATAGAACGACGTATAATCAAAGGAAACTCTTCGAATCGTCCAATCAAAGTGGTTCATATTTTATCATTAATTGCACCAGAGACTATACATAGAAGTCTCACCCTCTCTTGAGAGAGGAGGAAAGCTTGAGGCTTGATGAAGAGCATGAAGCTTTGATAAGAAGCTGAAGTCCAGCAGCACTACTGCCGTCGTCGACCACTGTCGATCGCCGTCGACCACCATCGATCGTTGTCGGGCACTGCCGACCTTGGTCGTCCCCCACTTGCCCCACCGTCGTTGATCACCATTGATCGTCACTCATTCCTTGCAATAAGTTCAACTGCACGTGGACGTCGTAATTCAGAAATTTTTGTAACAATTTCTCGCCTGTGAAACAAAGAGTCTTTGTAATCATCAACTTATAGTAGATTTTTACAGTTGGGTCAGACCCCGTAGCTTTTTCCCTTTATGTGTTTTTCATATAAGAACTTTTAGTGTCACAACTGGGCATTTTCTTTTATCTAAGTGTGTGTTGAATTCTCCTGCAACGCTAAGACGATAATCCATTATTCTACCACTGCGAATTTTCTAGCACACATCAATTTGGCATTGTCTATGGAAGAGAGCACTCTCACCACAAAAATACTTGCAAGAACTATTGCATGGCCACCAGGCGTAACACTCGCAACAATGAAGCATCCCGCTCCAACACCCATCATTCCAAAAGAAAGTCACAAAGCCAAGGGCATCAAACCTCTGCATCCTCCTACTCCGGAAGGCATTACCCCTCTAACGAAAGTGACTTGGGTCATTCTGTGGAAGATCGATATGTAGGATGGAGGAGTCTCAACACGAGATCTTTCATCTCCTACACGGGGCACGAAAAAACACAACGCAATGAAGCTTACTTATCATTAGTTTAACATTCAATAGGAATGGTTCTCTTCTAATGACGAAATCATTCCCCTACCAAGAAGGGACACTAATCTTCTGAGCATTACAAGTTCCACTCATCAGTCTCATGCAGCTAACCTGACACTGCCCGCCTTAATGTCACTTGTGCTGATATCTTTTGTGATGAGTTACGACGCATGGTTCAAGAAGAGTTCCCTCTGGATAAAAGGGATTGCTTTTCTGCTCGTCACAACTTCCAAGAATCTTCTCCTTCGACTGATGTTGTTTTCCAACACCTTATCCTAACATGCTTTAAACTCCCAAATATCAATGCCTACGAAGGGGTAACTGAATAATAAGAGCATGTCGATAATTATTGAGTCATCATGCCCATTCATCGTGCCTCTGTTGTGCTTCTCAGTCAAGCATTCCCTGCGACTCTTAAGAATCAAGCTCTTGCATGGTTATACTCCTTTTTGAGGGGCACCATCAACACCTTCAATAAGCTTGTCAGACTATTTGTAGAGCAATTTATAGCAAATAGAATGATTATTAAAGATTCATCTCTCTTATCAATAGTTTTTTAGAATGAGGGGGAATTCCTCAAGGAATACTTTCGCAGGTTCTCCACTGAAGCCCATTAGATTCCAAAAGTAAATCCAAATTTACTAAAAGGAGCTTTTTTTGGAGTGCTCCGCTCAAGTCTTTTCTACTCATCACTGATATAGGAGACAGTTCACTCTTAAGTTGATCTTGTCCATCGTGTCGAAGCTCAAATCTCTACAGATGAGGTCATCAGTGCACACAAGGAACCATTGGGGGAAAGCACAAGAATAACACCGAGGATAGCGATCAAATCCCACGAAAAAAAATTTTGGATTGCAAGTGTCACGAGTCTCGATCAAAAAAAGAATACTCGTCACTCAACATATCATGGATCAACATACTAATGGCCATCAAGGATGAAAAGGTCGTCAAGTGACCAAGATCATTAAAAGCCCAAAATGGTAGGGATTGGTCTCAATATCGTCATTTCTACCAAGCGAAAGAACATTCAACAGAAAAATGCTTTCAAATGAAGAAATAAATTGAAAGTTTGATACGTCAATGTCACTTGGGTCACTACATACAAAAATGAGGTGAGGGGAACCAAAAGAAAATTATTATGGTTATCGAATGAGAAGAACAATTCCAAATTATCTTATTTGAGTAAAAGATTGGCTTATAAACTCTTAATTTTATTCTTGCAAAATTTTTATATTACTTTAAACCGTCGTTTCAATGAAAATTTATTTTTTTTCTCACGAAATATTTTTGTGTCAAAAGCTCCCTTGAGAGCAAGCAACAGATAAAATCTCTATCATGCCCCTGAAAGTCGATCCCAAGAGGCATTGCTCGATGGAATGATAGAGTACCCCTGAAAGTCGAGCACAAGTGGCAAAATCAATGGGAAGCTGCCATGCCCTTGGTAGTCAAGCTCAAGAGGCAAGACTCTATGGAATGATACGGTACCCCTGGAAGTTGAGCCCAAGAGGCAAAATTGGATTGGAAGTTGTCATGCCTCTGANTAACCCTTACCACAAACTCCAATCAAAGTATTTAAACTGCATTATAGAAACATGAAATCTAAATCCAGATTAAAGCCAACTGCTTTACTTAGAACTTCTGCATCTTACATTATACTCAATAACACCAATATTAACAAATTTTTCAAAAAAATATCTTGGTAGTAGTTAAAAAAACTAACCTCCATTATAATGGCCAAAAGTGCATCATTACAAAAGCAATGCAACTCTAAAATTTCAAGTCCAATTAAAATAATTATACAGTTTTGGACAAAAGTCTTGTGCATAAATGCCGTTTTGCTTCCTCTTTGAAACTGTCAAGATCATACAGAACTACTCATTGCAAGGCTTCAGGAAGAGAGATTATATATTTCAGTCCATGAAAATTTTGAAAAATAAAATTATGATAATAATCAAAATCACAGGCTTTTCTTTTCTAAAATCATCTAAGAGTGGCCTTATTGTACCCCAAAAAGACTCACCATCACTACTATTTGATATCACAAATCCAACAACACAAATGCAACCATCTTCTTATATATAAAACTCTTATTCCATATACTTCAAGAAATTTGAAAAAAAACAGTCATCTCCTCATCTTTTATAAGGAGTATTATGAAAAAAGGAACGATGGTTTAGAGTAAAAGCTCAATGTAAACATCAAAAAGAACACTATCAACTACGGAAATAAGCAAGCAGATAAGCATAACAAAACATGAAAATAAAAATAAAAAAAAAACAAATCCTGAGAGTCCCAATATGATAATGTATTATTCCCCTGGACTTACTTTGAAAGTTTTAAACCCTGCATAAATATACATGCGTTTAAAACTATAAGATAAGAAAAAAAATCACCTGTTTTACTTATTTTATCTACTCCAAAAACAATACATGATTTGCAGACTATATTGTGTGCTTAAAGGTTAAAAAATTAACTCAAAATTTAACATCATTATCTGTTTTCAAATTTCATATCTTTCCTCACAATATCACATTTTATTCTTCAGTTGACATCATCAATATTTAGAATAAATAACAAAATGATTCAAAATAATGTTTGCTCAGTTATCCTTTGTTCTTGCTTCAAATAGAATTGTAGCATTCTATGCTAATTTTTTTTCATTTTTTACCTACAGTTTAGTAAAAATATATGGATTAATTTGAACTTAGCCTTGCATGTATAATGTCAATATTCCACGTAAGAATTTAAATATAGGGCCTTTTCATGCTTTTTAATAGCTAATGATGATGCTTGTTAGTTACATATAGATCATAACAAGTACAACTATAAGCTTTAAAATGATTTACTAGAATAAATAAAAGCTTCTTTGGTTCAAATAAGAAGTCCAATACTAGACAATTTCTACATGGCATTGTTTAAGCAGCCAAATCACAATTACCAGGTCTAGCACGTCAACAAGAGATCTAATTTTTGCTTCATCCAAAGAACTTAAGTTCTCCTCCACCCATTTCCCCAAAATCAAATCAAGTTCAAGAAAACCTCTCTGTCTGCTCCTGTACAACAATCTGAAATGAAACCGATAAGCAAATTCAGTGCCACAAATAAATAATTAATTTTCAACACAAAAGAAAAGTCCGTGAGCAAAAGAAACTGCATCAATTCACAGAACAAAAAAAAAAAACTATAAATACCTGTTGTATAAACGGCGTCTACTCTCCTCATCTGAGATGTTGAACTCGATTGAACCACTCCCAGTTGAAAAGCAAGATACTGATGCAAGGTTATGACTGTGATTAAGATAGAGGGATTTGTGAGAAAAGAGCTCTATAAACATCGAATCGTTTCGACATGCAAGGTTGAAGAACTCTACCTATTAAGCGAGATCAAAGAGCTGCTGCCAAGGGTTTGCCGGAGGCGGAGAATCAGAGGCAGCCGTAGGAAGGCCATCAACGTCCGAAGAGAGAAGAATCGGGAAGGAATTTGAAGCCCTACACACCTCCCCTGCAGTTGCCGATTAGCCTACGAAATTTAGCAGAGGTGAGGAGCTTTTATATTGGGAGGAAAAAATGTAGAAACTTATACGTAAGATTTGCAAACAGCAATTATATCCAATGTAATTTACATATATCACAACAGACTTTTACATATACGCTTGATACGCCCGGGACAAAATTTCCGCACCGATCTTAATGAGTTGCACAGATCTTGATACATCTTTTTAGCGAAAAATGTTGAAACTTTGATCAAAATTCATTCAGAGTTTTGATTTCAGCAAACTTATAGTCAAACTGATAGACTTGACGAGATGGATCCAACGATACCAAAATTAGTGCAATCTGAGCTAAATCAAGCCATTAAAATGCTTTTAGAAGCTTTTTGAACATTTTTGAAAAGTCAAACGGATGTTGAATCTAGCGAGTTTATAGTTGAATCGAACGTCTCGATAAAGACGAATCCGACGAGCCCAAGATCGCTTGATTTTGACATTATTAAGACACTCAAATGTCCATAGAACGACGTATAATCAAAGGAAACTCTCTGAATCGTCCAATCAAAGTGGTTCATATTTTATCATTAATTGCATCAGGGACTCTATACATAGAAGTCTCGCCCTCTCTTGAGAGGGGAGGAAAGCTTGAGGCTTGATGAAGAGTATGAAGCTTTGAGAAGAAGCTGAAGTCCAGCACCACTACTGTCGTCGTCGACCACTGTCGATCGTCGTCAGCCACTGCCGACCTTGGTCGTCCCCCACTTGCCCCGCCGTCGTTGATCACAATCGATCATCACCAATTCCTTGCAATAAGTTCAACTGCACGTTGACGTCGTAATTCAGAAGTTTTTGTAACCATTTCCTGCCCGTGGAACAAAGAGTCTCTGTAATCATCAACTTATAGTATATTTTTACAGTTGGTTCAGCCCCGTAGCTTTTTTCCTTTATGTGTTTTCTATATAAGAACTTTTGGTGTCACAACTAGGTATTTTCTTTTATCTAAGTGTGTGTTGAATTCTCCTGCAACGCTAAGACGATATCCATTATTCTACAACTGCGAATTTTCTAGCACGCATCAATTTGGCACCGTCTATGGAAGAGAGCACTCTCACCACAAAAATACTTGCAAGAACTATTGCATGGGCACGAGGCGCAACACTCGCAACAATGAAGCATCCCGCTCCAACACCCATCATTCCAAAAGACAGTCACAGAGCCAAGGGCATCGAACCTCTGCATCCTCCTACTCCGGAAGGCATTACCCCTATGACGAAAGTGACTTGGGTCATTCTGTGGAAGATCGATATGTAGGATGGAGGAGTCTCAACACGAGATCCTCCATCTCCTACGCGGGGAGCGAAAAAACACAGCCTAATGGAGTTTACTTATCACTAGTTTAACATTCAACAGGAAGGGTTCTCTTCTAATGTTGAAACCATTCCCCTACCAAAACAGGACATTAATCTTCTTAACATTACAAGTTCCACTTATCAGTCTCATGCAGCTAACCTGACACTGCCCGCCTTAATGTCACTTTTGCTGATATCTTTTGTGATAAGTTACGACGCCTGGTTCAAGAAGAGTTCCCTCTGGATAAAATGGAATGTTTTTCTGCTCGTCACAACTTCCAAGAATCTTCTCCTTCGACTGATGTTGTTTTCCAACACCTTATCCTAACAAGCTTCAAACTCCCAAATATCAATTCCTACGAAGGGGTAACTGACTCATAAGAGCATGTCGATCATTATTGAGTCGTCATGCCCATTCATCGTGCCTCTGTTGTGCTTCTCTGTCAAGCATTTCCCACGACTCTTAAGAGGCAAGCTCGTGCATGGTTCTACTCCCTTCAGAGGGGCACCATCAACACCTTCAATGAGCTTGTTAGACTATTTGTAGAGCAATTTATAGCAAATAGAAAGATTATTAAAGATTCATCCCACTTATCAAAAGTTTTTCAGAATGAGGGGGAATTCCTCAAGGAATACTTCCGCAGGTTCTCCACTGAAGCCCATCAAATTCTAGAAGTAGATCTAGAGTTACTAAAAGGAGCTTTTCTTGGAGGGCTCCACTCAAGACTTTTCTACTCATCACTGATGTGGGAGAAAGTTCACTCTTAAGCCGATCTTGTCTATCGTGTCGAAGCTCAAATCTCTACAGATGAGGTCATCGATGCACACAAGGAACCATTGGGGGCAAGCACAAGAATAACGCCGAAGATAGCGATTAAATCCCACAAAGAAAAATTTCAAACTGCAACTGAGTCATGAGTTTTGATAAGAAAAAAAATACACGCCACTCAACATATCATGGATCAACATCCTAATGACCATCAAGGATGAAAAGGTCGTCAAGTCACCAAGATCGTTAAAAAACCAAAATGGTAGGGACGGATCTCAATATTATCATTTCCACCAAGTGAAAAAACATTCAGCAGAAAGATGCTTTCAACTGAAGAAAGAAATTGAAAGTTTGATACGTCAATGTCACTTGGGTCGCTACATACAAAAACGAGGTGAGGGGAACCAGAAGAAAATCATCGGGGTTATCGAACGAGAAGTACAATTCCAAATTATCTTATTTTAGTAAAAGATTGGCTTATGAACTCTAAATTTTATTCTAGCAAAATTTTTTTATTACTTTAAACCGTCATTTCAATGAAAATTTATTATTTTCTCACGAAATATTTTTGTGTCAAAAGTCCCATTGAGAGCAAGCGACAGATAAAATCTCTACCATGCCCCTGAAAGTCGAGCCTAAGAGGCATCACTCGATAGAATGATATAGTACCCCTGGAAGTCGAGTTCATATGACAAAATCAATGGGAAGCTACCATGCCCCTGGTAGTCGAGCTTAAGAGGCAGGACTTGATGGAATGATATGTTACCCCTGGAAGTTGAGCCCAAGAGGCAAAACTGGATTGGAAGTTGTCATGCCCCTGAAAGTTGAGCCCAAGAGGCATGACTCGATGGGATGATATGATACTCTTGGAAGACGAGCCCAAGTGGCAAAAGTTGATGGAATGATATGGTATCGTAGAAGTCGAACTCAAGAGGCAAAACTTGATGGGAAGCTATCACGTCCCTAGAAGTCTAGCCAAAGCGGCAAACCTCGATGAGATGATATGATACCTCGCGTGTCGAGCCTAAGAGGCAAAAACTCTTTAGGAAGCTACCATGCCCCTAGAAGACGACCCTAAGAGACAAGTCTCAATGGGAAGCTAGTAGTAGATAAGGTCAATACTAGAAAGACTCCAAGAGACAAGTGGTTGTCAAGGTCTCCACTCAAAAATCTCAGCAGGCTACAAGCCTTAGAAGACACATGCACATTAAAGACCTCAAAAGGCTACAAGCCTCAGAAGACACAAGTACATGAAAGACCACATAAGGCTACGAACCTCAAGAGGCACAGGTAAATCAAATACCTCAAAAGGCTATATGCTTCAGGAGGCACGTGTACATCAAATACCTCGGAATGCAATGAGCCTCAGATGACACCGATGTATTTCAAGCTCGTAGAAGGCATAAGCATAAGAAGGCGCAAGCCTCAAAAGATACACGCCTAAGAGGATACAAATCTCAGAAAGCACGAGTCTGAAAATGTATATAATTATTTTTTATAAAGTGCATGTGTTAACTTTAATTACAGAATTTCACTCGATTGAGAAGCCACAACAACCTGAGAAGTAACGTCAAAGACGTACAAACAAACGCATCATCATAATGTATAAAAGTCACATCAAACAATTGAAATGCTACAAGGACCAACATATATTTGTACAAGGGCTACTACAAATCAGCTCATCTTCCAGCAGAGTTAGCATCACATTCCCAAAAATTTCAATATTTCTGCTGATCCTCAAGGCCTCTCCATATATCGCCGTCACAGCAACATGAAATTCGTCCCCTTGAAGTACGGCGGGAAAACTACAACATTTCTTTATCTCTATCGGAGTGCGCAGCAACAATAAACAAGATCTCATTGCTAGCCTATTACACAGGATAGAGACGAATTTCTTTTGCACCGCAATGCGACACAGCACGAAATAAGATATCGTTGCTTGCCCGCTACATAAAACAACGATGACTTTCTTCTGCAACACAACATGAAGATGATCTTTTCGGTCACCTGCTGTGCGGCCGAGGATGATTTTCTTCTTCTGAGAAATCTCAGATCACCTGCTAAGTAGGGATGGGGACTCCACCTCCATAGTCATATCCTTTGTCTATTTATAGGCTAAAAAATTACTAATATTTATGGCTAAAAATTAATGCAATCATTAAAATGATAATTAAAAAAAAAACCCAAATTTACTTAAATTTTCTCGTCGTTTGGTCTTCCGCCTTCCGGCCTTTGTCCTTCCACCTTCCAAAAATTAAAGGGGGAGGACATTTGTTTCTAATTCTCAAAATTGAGCTGCCCCATCCATTCAAATTCCCGATTTCCAAACTTTTGGCTAACCTATTAAATATCCTTCGGTCGTCGTCCTCATCACAACATAAGAAATAACTTGTATAAATGTTCAATTGCTATTTCTATTAGGCTGCCCATCTTCCTACAGTGATTCCTGCCATTAAAGCCACACCCACTCCCTTACGTATAAGAAGCAAATCACTCAAACCAACCGAGCTATGTTATTCATTATAGCTTTTGGTTATTTTCCTTTTCTTATAATGATCCATAATTGTAATATAAATTATTAGAGTCAATTTAGAATAGTTTGGCACCGTCCGTGAACGCTTGGTTAGAATTGGCGACTCATGTTTGGTTCAGACAAATCAATTTCGAATCGAACATGAACAAAGATATATAAACTTAGTCGAGCACAATCATATTCTTCACGAGCAATTTCAAATACTAATCAATTTTGAACGAGCGGAACATGAGCCAAAACTGAACTCGCTCAATTTGACAGTAACTTCACCGCCCTTCAAATTAAACAAAAAAAGTAATCTCCTACAATAATAATGCACAAAACCAATTAATTCAAAAGTTAATAACAGTTGTTGCCAAAAAAATCTTCTTAAGAAATTTGACTAATCAAATTTATAAAAGTAATAATAAATCAAATTGACTTTTAAGTTCGATGCTCTTAATGAAATTCTACTTCAAATTAATTTCCATTCAACTAACAATAATTGGATTTTACATTGATTTTTAATGAAAAGTCGCATCATATTTTAAATTAAATGAGCTTTAAGGAGCAGCCTAATAACTCAAGCCATAAATCGAAGTTGATTTCTTAATAAGATACAGTTGATGAAAATTTAGCTCAACTAAGTACAGGTTAATTTTACATTAATTTTCATTGAAAAAATAAACAGGCCTTAACTGGTAGCTTAGTAAAACCATCATAAATCTAAGCTACTCAGGTCTATGATAAACTGCACATTTAGTAATTAAAATTAAAAAAAAATTACAAGCATACCACTCAATTCTTGTGTAATTACATACCGAACATTTAAGCTTCAATGTTTTAATATATGACCCATTGCCTACACATGAAAAAGGTATATTTTAGTTTTTCAAAGTGAAAACAGTAACACTCTTTATCTGATATGAAAGATTTGGATGGTATAAATGTAAAAAAGAAAATTTTGCGACAAATTTGTACAATCCATTTGATATATCCCAAATCATAACAAGCTACGCCAAACAGGCAGTTTCAGGTTCAATCAAATTAGGCACAGAAAAGTAGCAGCTGGAACCAAAATCTGTAGGTTTCAACACAATCAACACAATTTCTAACTAATTGCAAAATCAGTAACAAACAGTTACAGATTCCAATTTACATTTTTTTTTTTTGGTTATATAATATATGAAGGTATCATTATGGCAGAAATTCTTTTTACAGCCAAAAGAAACTTTTAACTGATTAATTACATAAATCAGCACAAATGGTTACAGATTCCAAGCTAACAAGGATCTTTCTACAAATATACAAACTATTTGCCCTTTCTGGGCGCCGAAGCACAAATTGTACATATAAATACTTGTAAAAATGCACAGAATGGGATGCTATTCTCCCTTTTCACTCTTAAGACATAATACAACTATGAAAAAAAATGATTGCAAATATTTTCTGAGCAATGCAAAAGAGCTTAAATTTTGTGGTTCTGCTACCTTCCAGACATGAGATTAAGCATGGATTGGTTGGCATATAAGGCGCCGAGATCCCATTCATCAGTAGAAGAAGATAAGGTCATCAGGGCAACAACAATGGACCGCATGCTGGGTCTCAGATGGGGATTCTCTTGAGTACAGGCCATTGCTAGTTGAGACAACTGGTGAAAAATAGAAATTATATATGTGTAAATGCTATTACATTAAAGGGCTTTTGAACACCATAAATAGGTGTAAAAGTTAAAAGATGATTTAAAAAAAATGTTCTTAATGTTTTTTGTATCCTTTTACAGCATTCCATTACAGAATGCCATAGATTTTGGGATTATATGGTAACAGATTTAAGTCAGACTTGGATTAAGGGCCGTTTGGCGCAGCTTATATGCTGCTCCGACAATTTCGTAACGCCGTGATCCCGTTTGTTTTATGCGTTCGCTCGAGCGGCCGGCTACTGCACATAAGGTATTTCATTATTCCTCCCTGGATCTTTCGTCGCTCCGAGAGACCTGCCTTCCGCGCTTAGGGTGAGCTTATTACCCCTCAGTCATTCGATCCCGTCTCCTCTGTCCCTTGATTCCGCTCCTCTGTCGTTGCTCTAACTGTGCGATCAAGCTTTCCCATCTCCTATGTTCCTCGATCCCGCTCCTCTGTAGTTCGTGGATCGTGAGGTATACTCATCCGAGTTCTATGATTCGCAATTTTAGGGTTCCTGTCTCAAGTAAAGAAATGATTCGAATTTTTTTCCGAGTTCTATGATTCAAAATTTTTTTTCCTTTCATGTGATCAAGCTTCACAGAGAAAATGTTTTTTCATGTTTTTTATGGAGGAAACCTAAAAAAATTATTCAAGGGGGAGCTTGATTACATAGCAGATATTTCATGGAGAAATTGATTTTTTATGTTTTTTATGGAGGATTTTCATGCATATATACAAAGAAATTGCTTTTACAAAGCAGATTTTTTTCAAGTGGTGAGCAATGTATTTTAATTTTTGTAACTAAATTGTAATATTTTGAGACATCTGTTTTATCTATTATTTTTCATAAACAGTTCTGTTGCAAACTGCTTAACCAAACAGAGGCAGAATTGTCATTTATTCAACAACAGCTCCCAGTAAGCTGTTATGAATAAACTGTCTCAAACAGCAAGCCAGCTTATTTTGATAATCTGCAGATTATCAAATTATCAGAATAATCTGTCAGAAGATTATAAAATTAACAGCTGTCCCAAATAGACCCTAAATCTTTCTGGACAGAAAAAAAAGGCAATATTAAATCCAGGACTTGGAAAGTTCCAGTTCATTCTCATTTTTATCTTAAATCTCGGCCTGTTGCCGGCAGGATAATTCGGATTTATAGGATTTACTAAAGTTGATAGATTCGTTACCATATAACCCCTTTTAAACAGTTTTATTTATGTTGCAAAATTGTTAACAAAAAAAACATTTTAAGTATGATGCGGTATTTTTTATTATTTTGTTTTATTTTTATTTTTTTTTATTTTTTTTTTTTGTTTCAAGTAGGATGCAGCATTTACCTTGAGTACGGAGTCAATAGGGTAATCAACTCCAAGCCTAGGATCAACTAGTTTCCTCAGTTGTTCTCTTGCATCAGGTTGGCTAAGGGCTTCCTCAAACTGCGAGAAACTGGAGATTAATAAGAGTCCAGAGAGATTTTTTTCCTTTTTTATTTTTTTTAAATAATAGGAAAAATTACAATTATCAGTGGAAATTATTGAAATTTATAAATTACCAAAGAAACCAATCCAGTTGATTCCGACGCAGATCCTGACTTCACAATAGCTTCTTTCGCAGAAATAAGTTCAAGCAAAACAACGCCAAAGGCATACACATCAACTTTAGGAGAAACCTCACCCAGCTGAGCATATCTGCATGTGTTGCAAAACAAATTTACTGGATAAATAAAGGGAACGAATTTGAAAATAGAAAATTACCCCAAAAAACTAGAAAAAATCAAGTTATTTTGTAGCTTGACATAATTTATTTTTTAATGTAAAAGCTTGGGATTATAATACCGCTCTCATTAACAAAAACACAAGTTTTCAACTGAGTAAATGAGGTTGATGGGATAATTCTATGCCAACGAACAGCCTGAGATTTCAAAGAATAGTGACCATAAAACATTTTTCAACTGAGTAAATGAGGTTGATGGGATAATTCTATGCCAATGAACAGCCTGAGATTTCAGAGAATAGTGACCATAGAACATATATCCATCCAAATATCAGGCGAACATAAAGGAAAGATCATCAAATGAGAAGTATGAAAAAGATTTTTCAAAAAAAGAAAAAAATAGCGCTCTCTCAATCCCTTTGATAAATGAGAACTACCGTTCCAGAATTCTCAGTCATTCCTCAGCCAAAACTATTTCTCCTGAATAATCGAAATGTTGAGAGAATGACAGTTTTCCAAAATCTTCCAGATCCATCTCCCCAAAAGAGAGATTGTTAAGTTCTAGGATTAGTCCAAAACTGTCAAAATGTCTTAGCCTGCAACATTCCTTCAAGATATTGCTGTAAAAAAACTCATTGTTCTCGAACAATTCGTGTTCGGTTCCTCAATGAGCTCATATTTGATTCGTTCGATAAGTAAATATGAAGAACTTGAACATTTTTTTTTTGTTCGGTTAGTTAAACGAACCAAACATGAACAGCGATGCGTTCGTTCGTGTTCAAATCGTTATTGTTCGAAATATAAAATAATTTAAAATAGTTATATATAAAAATTTATGATATTTTAAAATAATAAATTTTATAAATTATAATTTATAATAAAATAATAATAATAATATATTAATATACTATATTAGTAATATACAAATATGTATATTATATATTTATATAATATAAGTTATATAATTACTATAATATATTATTTATATAAATTAATATTAAGGATGTCAAACAGGCTCGTCGTTTGCGAACAGCTCGTGTTCGGCTCGTTCGTTAAGAAACAAACACGAACAGTGACTTCACGAATAATTTCAAACACGAACTTATTTCAAACAAACTAACTTTCAAACGAACCGAACAAGAACACAAGCTCTGTTCGTTCGTGTTTGGTTCGTTTACACACCTACTTCCAGATGACAAGAAAAAGGACTTCTTCCTTCCAAACATTATTCTCGAAAGAAATTACACCCAATACTATTAATTTTCTTAATGATCCCTTGACGAAGACATAAAAAAGAAATACAATAGAGGAGGATAACACTTGATCATAAGAATCATTCTACCCATTGGGACTGGAATTTGCTCCAAAAGGCCAAGCTCCATNGACAGAAGAAAGAAATACAATAAAGGATAACACTTGATCATAAGAATCATTCTACCCATTGGGACTGGAATTTGCTCCAAAAGGCCAAGCTCCATTGTAATTTATCAATGATTGGAAGCACCGGTTGGTTTTGAAGTTCGAAAGAGTTAAGGGGATTTCCCAAATTTCAAAAGGAAAGTTTTCAAGTTTGCAATTAAAAATTGAAACTCAAACCAAAACCCATTTAAACGTGGAGAAATAGCTTCAAAGGGCTTGCTTGGAGTTAGCACCAAAGGAGAAGAGTGCATCGTTAACAAATTGGATACTAAAATAAGAACTAATTTCACAAGCATTGTAACCTCATCAGAGGAACACTATAAAGCATTTTGTTAAGAACGTCTCCAACCGTCATTTAGAGTAGAGATGAAAGATCAAATTGTCTAAATCCTCTAAAGCATTTAAATTGCTTACCAATTAAGCCACTAACAAGAAAAGAAGAATGATCGTTAACAAGAATCTCTATGATCCAAGACATTAACTTGAAGAGGACAAAGTCTATGAAATAGAACTGAAGTGTGAAATCCAAATCAATCAAAAGCATTTTTTTAAGTCCGTCTTGAAATAATTTCTTTTTTAATCATAGCAAACCATGAATAGTTCATAAGCTATTAGGATGCAATCAATAATCCATCCCCTAACTAAAAGCACACTGAGATTCATCAAACATTAAGAAAAAAAAGACAAGCATAATAGCCAATATTTATAGAAGGTTGGAGGGAATCTTTCAAAAAGCTGCCAATTTAAAATCACTGGCTAAAAAAGGAATCTCCTTTTCCAATAAAAAACCGATCAAAGCTAAAGATATTCTATCTAGACAATCAAGCCCAAAACAAAGATCTAACAATAGTTTAACAACGTCATCACAAATTAAAGCCCACACTTGTTAATAAAATTTCATGGAGACTCTATTGAAACCAAAGAATTTTTTACTTCGAAGGCTAAAAATACGTTGTCTTAGTTCCACAAATGTGAAGGGATCATTCATAGAAGATAAGTTAAAAAAGGATCATCAAATAGCAAAATGATACTATCTGGTAAGAAAAAAAAAAGTGAGAGATTGTCATCCTATATATAACAAAAGGACCACAAGTAACAAGCAAATAAGGATATATAAAAATAAGAAAAGAAATAAATCCTGAAAAAAAAAGAAGTAAGAAGGCGAGAAATAAACGCTACCAAAATAAATCAAAATATTCCTTAATAAATAAAGCAGAAAAACATTTAACTGATTACATTGTCAACATAGAGCTTAATTTGGGCTTAATGCACTAATAGATGTACATCTAACAAACCGTAAGCTTATGCCAAAATATATGGGTCAACGTGGTTAAAATGAACCCAATTTTTTTTAAAATTCTATGTTGAACTATTCTCCATTCATCCACATCCCAACACCAATATTAACATGATCTA
>JXCR01089809.1:4889-20938 GCA_002079205.1 Phalaenopsis hybrid cultivar
TTTGATTCTTGTTTAGATAATTTAGTGAGTGTTTTAAAATGCTATGAAGAAATGAATCTAGTTCTTAATTGAGAAAAATGACAATTTATGGTCACAAGAGGAATTGTTTTAGGGCATAAATTTTCGGAATGTGGTATGGAAGTAAATCTAGCTAAAATATAAGTTATTTCTAAACTACCTCCTCTTATTATAGTGAGAGGAATTGGGAGTTCTGTAGGATATGTTGTTTTTTACAGGTGATACATTAAAAACTTCTGAAAAATTGACAAGCATTTATGTCATCTTTTGGAAAAAGATGTTATATTTGATTTCAACTAGGAATTCCTAAATACCTTCAATTTATTAAAGGAAAAATTAATCACTGCACCTATTATTATTTTAACTGATTGGGGAAAACCATTTAATTTAAAGTATGATGCGAGTAATTTTGCTATTAGGGTTGTGGTAGGGAAAAAAATGATAAGATTAAAGTTATATACTATATTGATAAAACTCTTAATGAAGCTCAGATAAATTATACTACTATTGAAAAGGAATTATTGATAATAGTATATGCTATTGATAAATTTAGAACATATCAAATTAGAACAAAATGTATAGTTCATACTGATCATTATGCAATTAAATATCNTGGAATGTGGTATGGAAGTAGATCTAGCTAAAATATAAGTTATTTCTAAACTACCTCCTTTTATTATAGTGAGAGGAATTGGGAGTTCTCTAGGATATGTTGTTTTTTACAGGTGATACATTAAAAACTTCTGAAAAATTGACAAGCATTTATGTCATCTTTTGGAAAAAGATGTTATATTTAATTTTAACTAGGAATTCCTAAATACCTTCAATTTATTAAAGGAAAAATTAATCACTACACCTATTATTGTTTTACCTGATTGGGGAAAACCATTTAATTTAAAGTATGATGTGAGTGATTTTGCTATTAGGGTTGTGTTAGGGAAAAAAAATGATAAGATTTTTAAAGTTATATACTATATTGATAAAACTCTTAATGAAGCTCAGATAAATTATACTACTATTGAAAAGGAATTATTGATAATAGTATATGCTATTGATAAATTTAGAACATATCAAATTAGAACAAAATGTATAGTTCATACTGATCATTATGCAATTAAATATCTTATGCTAAAGAAAGATGTCAAACCAAGATTAATTAGATAGGTCTTTCTGATGCAAGAATTTCACTTTGAAGTAGTTGATAGGAAGGGATCTGATAATCTGATAGTTGATCATCTATCAAGTCTAGAACAAAAAAATATGGTAATTTTGATGAGAAGATAAATGAAAATTTTCCTGATGAACAATCAAACGCTATGTCTGAGTGGCGCGTTCCATGGTATCCCGACATTGTGAATAATATAGTAAGTGATATCGTACATGTTGGATTAACATACCAACAAAAAAAATGTATGATACCAAATCTAGGTTTTGGTATGACTCATATTTATATAAGAAATTTAAGTGTTAAGTTATTCAGAGATGTCTACCTTTTGAAGACAGCCAAGAAGGTATTCTAAAATTTCATGATTCTGAGTTTGGGGATATTTTAGAGCTGATAGAACTGCATTTAAGATCTTTGAATCTGTATTTTATATTCCTACTTTATTTAAGGGCATTAATATTTATGTAAAAAACATGTGCTAAATGTGAGTGTGTAGGAAATATTTCTATAACAATTGAAACACCCCCAAATTTTACTTTAGAAGTTGAAACTTTTGATGTAAGGGGTTTAGATTTTATGGGACCATTTATACCATTGTGGACCTAAATTTTGGTTAGATCTTTTCTTCATCTTAGTGCTTAGGATCTAGCCATAGAGCTTTCCTTGTGACTATCCTAGAAGACTAGAGATGGAGTTCACCAATATAGAACATCAAACAACTTCCTTGCTCTCTTTGAAACCCACATGGATGATCATGAACCTCCAACACTTGGAAGGTTACGACATGTGAGGGTTCAAGATGAGTCCCCATAGAACTGTTGGACTTAGGACAACCCGGGTGGCTAGGGTTTAGTCTTTCAAAAACTCAAGCACATCACAATTCTCTACTTGTCCCAAAACCCTAAATTACACCAATTAACCAACCTCCTTTACTCTTTAGGAAACTCGTGTAGATAGTCCTAAGCCCACGGTCTTTGGTTGAGATAGCTAGTATCAATGTATGAAGGTTCATGAGGAGGTTTCCATTTGGCTAGACTTTGTCCTAAGGTGGTTAATTGTGGTTAAGACCCATGAACAAATAACCCTAAACCCTAAACCACCTAAAATATCCAATTTTGCCAAAATTTACCAACATTACTAAAAATGGCCATGGAACCCTAAATTTCCAAAGTGGCCAAAATCCTTAAATTCTTACAAAAAATTTTGGCAAACCATTTCAAGCTACTCAAATTGACCAAAATACCCCAATTTCCCCACAATTCTCAAAATACCTCTAAAATTCCAAAAATGAACAAAATACCCTTTAGACCTCAAAATTTCCCAAAACCACTCAAATGATTCAAAACCTTCCCTAAACCAAACCAAATCATCCAATGCGCCAAATTTGACCAAATTTACCAATTTTGACCAAATTGACCAATTTTGACAAAAAATCCCAATTTTGCCCCTAAAAGCCCCAAACCACCAATTTGCACCAAATTGATAATATTGGCCCCCAATTTTCTTCCAATTCACACCTAACCTACCTAGTTTCAAAGTTTAAATTCAATTTTAATCAAATCCAAGCTCATTTGATTAGCCCATGATCAATTCCAAAGTTTANGGCCAAATTTGACCAAATTTACCAATTTTGACCAAATTGACCAATTTTGACAAAAATCCCAATTTTGCCCCAAAAAGCCCCAAACCACCAATTTGCACCAAATTGATAACATTGGCCCCCAATTTTCTTCCAATTCACACCTAACCTACCTAATTTCAAAGTTTAAATTCAATTTTAATCAAATCCAAGCTCATTTGATTAGCCCATGATCAATTCCAAAGTTTAAAGTTCTTCATGCATGATTAAAAGCCCATTTACATTAATAATTTTTGAAAGCCCATGGGATCAATTTTAAAAGCACAACTTGAGCCCACATGACAAAAAAATTTCCTTCTCCATCATCTCATGGCAGTTAAGGCATCTAACCATGAGATCATACCAAACCTAGCCATGCATACATGGCATCTTACTAAAAATAGGCATGTTGACCTTTTTCATTTAAAGTTCACAAAAATCCAAAATTCCTTTTAAATAAAACTTTTCTATTGNCTTAAGGCATCTAACCATGACATCATACCAAACCTAGCCATGCATACATGGCATCTTACCAAAATTAGGCATGTTGACCTTTTTCATTTAAAGTTCACAAAAATCCAAAATTCCTTTTAAATAAAACTTTTCTATTGGCTCATACATAGCATGACATACCCCATGGAGCCTTCCATGGGCATCATAAAGTCAAATTTGCTAAATTTGGCAAGTGGAGGTGACCACTCCCTCTTCCCGCATCACTTGGATTTACCCTTCTCATGCAATGTCTAAACTTGGTTTTATGCCCCAAAACAAACATTTGACTTCACCAAAAAATGCTCAAGGGTCCTAGGATCAACCCTAAGTAGCTTGGAACCAATTTTTTCCATGTAAAAAAGGGCTTTTGATTTTCATCATGGAACCACTTTGGGACCAAATTGGATTGACCACTCAACCTCCCTAACATCCCTGAACTTGGAGGTGACATGACCTTAGTTGGCCAGCCACCACAACCACTGAAAAATGCCTTTTCTAAGTGGCCCCAATTTAGGAAATCCTAAAATTAAACCCACCCGAGCTGGCTCAACCCAATTGGCCACTAGAGTTCCTCTTCCCTCCTCCTAAGCAACCTATCTGCTACTTTGGCTTGCCATGTTGGCCACCATGGCCATGGATGCAAATAAGACCACCCCCTATGACCAAATGAGAAGTGTACTCAAACCTTAACCAAATGTTACCAAAACTTCTCCAGGCCCTGTAGCAATGTAGAGAAGCAAATCCCCACTATTTTCCTGCCATAATTCCCACTGATTAGCCTCAATTCCAGACCTAATATCTAGAGCTTTTCACTGCCATCCCTGGAACTCAATCAATTCCTCAAATTAATTGACTCTTGAGCTTAGCTAGAGCAAGGGAGGAAGTTCCCCATTGAAATCCCCATCAATCGAGCTCTCTACACCAGACTTCTACCTGTTGAAGAAAATCTTACACAACTCTAACCCATGCTCGAATTAACACTTGAAGGAGATTCATTAGACCAAAATGAAGGTGTAGAAAAATTCCAATGAAGGCTAGACCTCTTAAACAATGTTATGGAACATTTTCCCTAATTTTGAGCTTGATTTGAGCCTTTATAAAACAAACTTGTATTTCATAACTGATCAACCGTATAGATACGTTCAACTTAAATAGATGATGATGTTAGAACTAACCCTACATGATTTTGTTAAGAATTTAGGAAGAATTTAGGTTTAGAAAATGAAAATTTTATGGGTTAGGTCACTTGGGGAAGAACGCTAGGAGCCGTCTAATCGTGCGTGTATTAGATGTACGGACTAGATTGCGCCGGAAGAAGAGGTGGAATATGAACCACGGAGCTGACTCAAATGACATTGTCGAATGGGAGAGCAGCACATGGTTTTTCGAAGCTGCCGAGGAGGGACATGGCGCGAACTTGTTTTTGTAGGAGAAAATCTTATTTTTTATTTAAATAATTCAAAAAATTAAAAAATTCATAACTTGGTGTAAGAAATTAATAAAAATAAAATAAAAATACCTCTGTGCACAATAAATAGAGTAGAATTATGTGGAACAAAAATAAAAATAATTTCACTTATATTAATTTTTAAGTTAATTAGATACCTCAAACATTCATTAATTAATAACTAATTAAATATTAATTAATATAATATGAAATTTAGAGGGTTTGTTAGCTCTATCATTAGGAATTCTCTCTTATTTTTCCAAATAGAGAGAACATTTCTAACATGAACAACTTAATTTCCAAAGTTAAGTCACCCTTTTGATTAAAATAATTATATAAATCAAAATAAAAATTAGAAATATATAGAGTTTGCTTAGGTAGGTTCACTAGGTTAGAGAAGCATAAGAAAAATAAAACTTAAGTCTACATACTTTTTAAATACAATTTCTTAATTTAAGTCATTAAAACCCATAAAAAAATAAACAAATAAAATATAATTAAAGAAATCATAAAAATTAGTTTACATTGGAGAAATTATGCACCTTAAGTCTCTGTAAAAAATTGGAACCATTTTAATTTGATTTAACCACTAAAGTATATTTTTCCAAGGAAAATGAGCTTTCGGCACTAAAATAATTATAATAATTAAAATATAACTCAAAAAATTCTAAGAAGTGGCTTGGAGTGTTCCTTTTGACTAGGGGCACCCAAAAAAAATAAAATTGGTGTTAAAATAAAAAGTTCATTTTTAAGCTATTTTTTAAATTTAAAATAATTTAAAATAAATAAAAATCACAATAAATACAAAAATGAACAAAAATATCTTTAATTATTTCTTGACCACTTGGGATCAATTAAAATATTTTTTCATAATTTTCTAAATAAATTTATGTATTTTTAAATGCCTAAATGTATTTTCCTAATTTTTCACTCAAATAATTATAAAAAATAAAATAAATATAAGAAAACAAAAATAAATTTCTTTGAGTTCTTTAATGTTAGAGAAATCAACGAAAAAAATATAAAATTAACTTTTAAAATAAAAGGTATTTTTTGTTTAATTAATTACTAAAACAAACAAATAATTATAGAAATTGAAATATAATTCAAAAATGCATAAAATTTATCCTAAATGGTCCTCTGACCTAGGTGAAACTCTAATAATTTTCCTAAGGATTAAAACTTTACCTTGTTTTATAAAATGAATTAACTTTGGAAATTCCTTTTTTTGGATTAAAATAATTATAAAAAATAAATTAAAAATAAAAAAAATATGAATTCTCCATTGCTACTTTAGTTAATCCATGAGAGGTAGATCAACAAAAAATCAAGCCCATGTGAATTGATTTAAAAGATTTTTGAAGATAGGAAACTTAGGGGTAAAGTTGTAATTTCAACCTTTTCACGCCTTAATTAAAGTTTACAACAAGCTAAGGGTTTAAAGTGTAATATTTAGCCCTAAGAAATTTTCTAAGGTGATTGAAACATTAGGGTAAGAGGTAGAAACCAATCAGACCTCCTTTTTAGAAAAGAAGGGTATAAATGTAATTATTCAAATTGTTGAACATTGGGAGATGAAGTTGACTCGAATGGTTTATATGTTTGGGACATAAGTTAGGAAGTCAATAACCCACAGATCTAAAGTCCCTGACCAATGGTTGATTCATATGTTAATCTTTTAATTAAATCTTCTAAATATGACTTTTCCTAAATTACACATTTACCCTTGATGTATTAAAAGCCTTGTAGTGAGCTAAGTCTAATTTAAAGACACTTGAGGCTTAGTTGAAAGATAAACCCATACTAAACCCCTTTAAAAACTACAAGCTCAAACTTGCCTATCCCCCTCTCATGGGTTAATTGAGATATTAAAAAACAAAATGAACCTCAGAGTGATCTATTCAACAACATAATAAATTGAAGTGAAGTCAAAATGTTTCAAAGGATTCTTAAAATTTTCTTAGGGTAGACCTTATCTTGAAGAGTTTGATGCCGTCCAATACTCTAAAGGCTTTGTACCACCTCTATTTAAGACTTTTGATGAGATGGGCAACCCCCAATAGCATATCACTCACTTTTGCTTGAGTTGTTGCAACGGAGGAGGCAGTGATGCTTTATTATTTAGTTAGTTTGTTTGCATCCTTTTCAGAGCTGCCTTCGATTGGTACGCCGAGTTGCCAAATGGTTTGGTAAGAACATTCACCGAATTGGAAAACCTATTTGTCAAGAGGTTTGCTGGGGCTCAACACCACATCACCGTCGGTGATCTTGTGATTGAGATGAGACATTGTTGGACTATATTCTACGATGGAGGTATTTAAGTATGAAATGCAAACCGGCTCTTCAGGAACATCATACAATTAAAATCTTGCTGAAGAGTATCCATGGCACGATAACATTTTTCCCCAAGGGTTTTTCCATTAAGACTTTCAAGAAATTGCTTAGCAAGGCTGCCAGTCTTCAAAAAGAGGCTAAGTAGCTCAATTTACTAGAGAGGAGCGATAAGAAGAAAATAGTGAAAGCCTTCGAGATGAATTCATCTCTATCGTAGCAGTGGATAAAGTAAAGTAGCTGATGAAGACTATGATGAATGACCGCAACAAATTTATCAACCATCACAGTAACATGATCAACAATCTTCTCAACAAAGTATCAGCCGATAGAGGGAAAACACACCTTGTAAAAACTCCTAAGTAAAGTCTATATTTTTAGAGAGGAAGTAGTTAATAAGATGTTCTGAAGTCTCTTGAAGAGGTCATATTTCGAGTTGCTAGAGGCCAAGAAGCCAGAAGAAGTGGATAAGAAAGATCATCCATTGTACTGACCGTATCATGGGATGCTTGGGCATAAAAGAGAGGACTACTTCACCTTCAAGAATTGAATTGAGGTGGACCTCAGGAAAGGGAACATAAAAATACCAAAAAAAATACATGAAAGAACCTAAAAGAGGTTCTGTTAATGTCATTTGCCCGATCCTGATCCTATTGTTCTGATTGACCCATACGCAGTCAATGATGAATGAAGTTTAGCATGGGCAACATCCTTGAGGAAGATGATGCATTAGATTCAAATAAATTTGATGTAAGCTTCAATTCAGAGTTCAAGACCTACTAAACTGGCACTATCAATTGCAACTAAAGAGCCACTTCAAGAGAAGAAGACGAAGAAGACCATGAAGGAAAGGAGACTTAAGGCATGATGAGTAGACTAAGGGCTGCTTTTCCTAGGATGGATGTTTCTAATTTAGGGGAGAAATCCCTCGAACATCTAAATTTGTACTATTATTTTTTTGCCCTCGTTGGGTACTATAATGAGAAGAGTTCCGATGTTGGCTATGTTTTGACTTTTTCCACCAATAATGTAATTAATGATAACGAACCTAATCCAGATTTTGATTTTAATTCTAATAACAAGTCTTGTATCATACAAAACCTCAGAGATCACGATAAGGAGGAGGGTGCCGATGAAGATGGTTACGATAGCTTTGAAAGTGATGTAATCCTTTGCGAATTCGGGGGTCACTATTGAAATCAAACTTCCAAAAACTCCTAAGCAACTCTAGAAGAGTCAGTTGTCCCAATTCAAGAGAAGACACCTGTAGTTTCAGCACAAAGTTTGGAAGATATAAAAAAAATCAATTTAAGAAGAAGGAAAGTTTTACCTTTGAGAGTGGGTCCGAAAGATAATGTAAAGCCGATGGTTACTCAAGGAAAGCTGACCCTGTCAGCAAAAGAAGTACCCATTTGAGAAGGAATTGAAGAAACATGTAACAACAAAGTGGAATACACTGTGTTAACCCATCTTCAAAAGTTTCCTACCAAACTAATCATTTACAATGCTCTGATCCTGTTAAAGCAGATGAGGGAAACTCTGGCTAAGGCCTTGCTTGACCTAGAGATCTGCTTAGCTCAATTGGCCGATAACTCCTTGGATGAGGTATGCTCATTAAGAGAACAAGACGACGTTACCTTCAAGGACAATGACTTGTTGCTTGGTATAGCAGACCATAACTGACTTGTTACATTTTAGTCACCACTAGAAAATTTATAGTCTCCAATGTGTTCTTTGATCCGGGAGCATCAATAAATGTGATGAACCTTTAGACTTTAACCTACTTTGAAATTGATGCCTGAGACCTCAAAAAGGATAGGAAGTTATTAAGAGGCTTCAAATGGAAGGGAGAATGAGCTACTGGACCAATAACCCTGCCTATGGTGATCGGTGATTTGGTAAGGAAAACTGCAAAATTCCACTTAATTGATTTTGAGACATCAATCAATGCCCTACTGGGTTGACCTTGGATCCATGAGTATCAGATGGTTCCGTCGTCTTTGCAAAAATCTATAAAGTATCATGAAGGTGGTCAAGAGTTGTGTATCAAGGGAGATTTACAACCATTTTATATACAATAAGTAGGAATCCAAGAAGATGCCTCTTACTACGCACCTCTAAAAAATAGTTTTCTCCAGAAACACTACACCAAACAAATTAAAATACTCGGAAGAGAAATAAGATGAAGAACATCTGATCTTAGTTTGGCAACCCCTCACCACTTCCTTGCTGCAAGATGGTGAAGGTTTCTCCAAAGCTCACACCTGAGATCGAGGTTGGGGACGAGGTCGAGAAAGAGATAATGGGATTATTGGATAAAAGAATCTGGTGATTGATACACCTAAAATATATAATATTTTTACATGCATTTTTTTTACCTATTTTTGAGATATTGCACTTTAATGAAATATATTTTTGTGCTATTCTTTTAGGTACAATAAAATAGATGAAAAATTCTAAAACCAGTGAAAAGGGTCAACTTTGTAGAAAAAATGATGAAGGTTGAAAAATGAACTGGGGTGCCTAAGCGCCCAGCATTGGCGCCTTGTTGACCTCACTTTTGGTTGAGGTTTAGTTTTCCCTCTTTAGTAGCCTAGGGTCTAGCCATAGGACTTTCCTTTTGACAATTCTTAGAAAACTAGAAAAGGAACCCTCACAATTTGAAATTCTAAACTCTTTCTTCCTCAACTTGAAGTTCCACATATTGGTCCTAACCCTTAGCACTTAGTAGGTGGGGTCAATATAGAGGATCTCAAGGAGAGTCCCCATAGGACTGGTTGACCATAAGGCTGACCCTGTGTGTTGGTCTGAAGCAAGTTCACTCACTTGTACTCACTATTACCAAGATCCACTCACAACTCTAAACCTAGAATTGTTGACTTTGATCCCTTGATCTTTTGAGAGACTCATGTAAATAGTCCCCTAGACCCACTAGCCCTAGGCTAGGGTTTAGATAAGACCAGTACGTAGAGGACCCAAATGGGGTTTTCATTGGTCCATAGCTCATATAAGGTGGTTGGCACACCAATTTCATCAAAATGTCCAACTTGGCCTTTTACCCCCAAGTCCACCCAAACTACCTAAATGCCCTTGAAACCCTAAAGTTGACAAAAATTCTCAAATTCATCCAAAACACTTAAAATTCTTCAAAAATCATTTCAAACCATTTCAAAATACCCAAATTACCCAAATCCACCCAAAAATTCTAAAATTACCAAAATACCCTCAAATTTGTCAAAATTACAAAAATACCCTTGGCACCATAAACTTTTCCAAAACATCCAAAATCACTTCAAACGTCTCCAAAATCAATTTTGACCATTCAATTGAACGTAATTTGACCAATTTGACCAAAACCCCCAAATTGCCTTTAAAGGCCCAATTTAACCAAATTCACTTCAAATGTCCATCAAATTGCCCCCAATTCCCTTCAATTTCAGTCCTAAACTCAAATTCAACATTCATATGATCAATAAAAACCAAATCTAAGCCTAATTGACCCATGCATTGAGCTCAATTTTGATTCAAATTAAAAACTCCAATTTTAACCCTATGACTTGATCTCACCTAATTGAACCATATGATCCAGTCAATTGCCTCAATTTGAATCCTAAACTTTTCACAACAATCCTAATAGTCAAATTGCACCTTCAATTGTCCTTGGTCAAGCCTCAACTTCACTCAATTTCAACCCAAATTCAAAATCCCTAAATTTGCCCCAAATTGGCTATGCCTCCAAATTCCACCAAAATTGAATGCCCTAACCCCATTGGCACCCAATTGATGTTAAGAACTCTTCATGACATTCTTATAGACCATTTTGAACCATTAATTTGGACCTATCCCAATGTTAGCCCAACCTAGACCCAAGTCTAACCCAACACCCCTAAATTGATCAAATGCCCAAAATCCTCCGAATTGAACCTCCAAACTAATTCAAAATCACTCCAAATTTCTTTTAAACCTCTTATGACAATCATCTACCAAATGTTGAACAATTATTTGGCCTCAATATCATGGCTAGCCTAACCCAAACCCAACTTCTAGCCATTTTGACCCAAATTGTACCCTTGCACCAAAATTAACTTAATCATGCCTAAGCCACCAAATTGATGACACCATAGCCACCAAGTAAACCTTATGGACCAGGATAAACCAACCTAAACTAGCCAAGGTGAGCTATGGACCAATTTTCCTTTGATTTAGGGGATTTCACCAAATTCATGGCCTAAACACAAATATCTTGGCCATCATCACTTACCCTTAGGAGTTAACCATCATTAAGCACCCTATGGCCTCCCTGATCCAAGAAATGACCATACCCTGGCCAGCCACATCCTCAGCCACCTGAAATAGCCAGCCCAAGGGAGGCTTAAGTGGCCAAAACCTAAAATTAAACCTTCCTAACTTGGCTCACTCCCATTGGCCGTTAGAGCCTTTCTTCCCTCCACCTTAGCAAGCTTTAGCACCCAATTCCCAGCCCTGAGCTCCACCAGACAACCATGGCCATAAATGGAGCTCTCAATGGCCAAGGAAGAGAGTGCTGGGAACCTTAAGGAAACTCTGCCAAAATCTCACCAGAGCTTCTCGAAACCATCCCAAGTGCAATCCCTTTGCTTTCAGCCACTGATAGCAACCCCTTAGAGCTAATTTCTCCACTAAAATTTTCCTTAAAAATAGGATGTTCTCTCCAATCCACCATAGTACACCAAACTTCAATTAATTGTGCACACACCATCCCCATAGTGAAAGAGCCCGATTCCCCAAAAATGCCCCCTCTAAAATAGCATCTAGCATAGTTCTAGACCAACACTTGAAATCCACCTTGGTCGATATCATACCTAGATAATTCACAAGAGCTTGAGACTTTATCAGGAGGTTTGTTGGGTCTAATCAAAGCTACCACAACCATCTGATTGAGGCCTCCCCTCTCAGACAAAGGTATTGAACCACAACCTTAATTCGAGCTTTTTTTTATTCTCCTTTTGTAATGGCTTGATTTCATACATGATTAACCATATATATGTGTTTGTCTTGAGTAGATTAAGGTTTAGAAACAAACCCCATGCAATTTGGTTGAGTCTAGGCAAAGATCTTAAGTTTTTAGTGTGAATGGCTTACGGGGTAGGTCACTTGGGAACGATAACGGAGAGCCGTCCGATCGTGCGTGTATTCAACTAACAGAGTAGATTAAGCTAGACGAGCAGATGGTGAGTAAACCACAGACTGCGTGACAGCTGAGTTGGATGGCGCCGTTGAATGGGAGTGCGCCGCATGTGAGTTCGGAGCCGCCGTAGGTTGAGTTGGCGTCGTGCTGGATAAATAAAAAAATAGGGAATTTTGAATTATTTTAAATGCTTAAATTTTAAAAATCCATATCATTCTTTAGAAGAATCATAAAAATGAAAGAAAAATATCCTCTTGCTCAGTGAATAGAAGAGAATAATGTGGACTAAAAATAAAAATTATTTTTTGATTCCCTGATTTTTAATGAATTAAATACCCTCTGCGATATTCAATTCTCCATGATTAAATATTACTCACCATGTCTTGATATTTTGAGGGTTCATTCCTCATAACAAAAATTATGTCTTCTAATTTCTCCATGGTCAAAGGACATGTCTATGTTTCTAGCCCCAATTTTTAAGCTAATGTGACCATTTTGGCTTTTTTATTATATAAATCAAAATATCAGTTGAAATATTATGGGAATAATTTTAATAGGTTTCATGTGGTCAGAGAAGTCTAGGAAAAATATCGTGATGCTTTGAATTATTCTGTAAATTTCTATATTTAATTAAATATGAAATATTTTATGAGAATTTTAGTAAATTATGTAATTATAAAAAATTGATAAAAGCAATTCCACATTGCTTAAAAAAATCATGTTTACTCATTGTAAAAATTTAAAAATTATTTGATTAAGTTCAGATATTAAAGTTAATTTTCTAAAGAACCTTATATTTTTGTACAAAAATAATTATAATAAATTAAATACACTTTGGAAAATTATGAAAAGTGGTCTTCTGGGTTCCTCGTGATTAGAGGCACTTAGAAAAAATAAAAATTACTTTTTAGAAATTACTTAAATTTTGAGCTTTATTCTGAATTTTAAAATAATTAAAAATAATTAAAAATCTAAAAAATACCAAATTATTTCAAAATGTGCATAATTCCTCAATGATCACTTGAGACTCATTAAAATATTTTTCCTAATTTTCCTAAAGTTAAAAGTAAATTTTAAATGCTTAAAAGTGGATTTTCCTTATTTTCTCATTAAAATAATTATAATAATTTAATTCAAAAAAACATAAAATTTTGTCTAAGTATTTTTTTTGATTTAAGGAAAACACTAATAATTTTCTCATGAATAAATGACTCTATTTTGGAAAGTCAAATAAATCAATTTCTAGAGAATCCTATTTTCTAAGTTTAAATAAATAATTAAATCAAACTAAATTTTGAGAGGTCCACATATTCTCCTTTAGATATTGTAATTATTTCATGAATATGACACTCTAAATTCTCGAAGTCATTTGAGATGTGTTTAATGAGTTATGAGGTGAAGTGCCCCAAGGGCAAAATAGTCATTTTATACTTTGACGCTTAATCAAAATTTACGACTAACCAAGGGAGAATGGGTAAGTTTGATCTGAATAAACATGTTTGGATGATTGAAATAAAATGAGATTAAAAAGGTAGAAACCTACTCACCACCTTTGCACAACATCAAAAAAATCATAATCCTCCTAATCTTCATGTATTGGAAGACAATTAAGATCAAATGATTCTTAAGTGATGGGCTTAAGCTGGAAAGACAATAATGTACTTCTCTTAAGCTCAAAATTGAGGATGATGTGATCATTCAATAAGGATATACATCACTTAAATCAAAATTTTGATAATCAACATTTTACTTATCATGATTGTTAAAGGCTTAGTAGTGACCTAGGCTCGACGCTTAAACTCAATTGATTGGATTTAGAAGATAATATGATTGGTGATTAATATATTTAAACACTACAAGCCTGACCTTAATTATGGGCACCACAACCTTTAAATGACTTAAAATAGCCTTAGGGGCACTAGCTCACATAACTCTTAAAGGGAACATCAACTGATCGAGTACCCTATCCTGGGGAAAATTAAATTATCAGGTCTCTCTGAGCAATGGGGTAGTCACACTTCAATCTCAGATGATTAATGGAACAATATGATAAGTCCAAAAATGAACTCAGAATATTTCAAGAGATCTTCAGAGTCATCTAGGGTCATGCCCCGAGCACTTTGAAATCTATTGGACATTTTGAAGGGCAAACTGGACTTGTCATACTTTTGTTATAACATCATCCACTAGGATCTTCTGAGACTCAATAAAACCATAACTTGGGGTTTGGTAGCTAAACCTTCATCTCCTCCTGCAATATAAATTCCTAAGACGAGCTAGGGCTGAGATTGTACAACAGAATTACACAAAGGCCTAAAGATGAGTTCAGGATTTATGTTACACTAGGCAGACAACCTCAAAATCTTATGGCTTGTTGTTTAATTCTACGGAAAGATATGTTGTTGTAGATTCTCTTGTTATTGAAGATGATCGTGCTCCCCACGGTGCTAGCTCCAAGCTCCTCGTCGTGACTAGTTTGTTTTTAATGTATCAAGTTATAATGTCAAATCAGATGACCCTATGGTTATGGTTCTTTAAATATTACAGGGCATATTAAAGTTGATTAGAGCGACTCCTTTTAGGATGCTATGGTTCCCTCATTCTAGTATCACTATTTTCTATCGGATTCACTTAGTCCAAATGAATTTACTAAACTCAACTTAATGAGTTCCTTTCATTTAGTCGTGGGAAGTTTTGTTAGCAACCGTTGGTTACCTCATCCGAGGGATTCTAGATCATTTGATAGATACGTCTTATTTTAGTTGCAATTGTTCTTTTGTTGTGATCTTTGTGATTAAATTTGAGTTGTCTTATATTTTGAATGTTGTGGCGGTGAATTTTATCTTGGTTAATTTTTTTGGTTTTGGTTTTACGGCTATTCTAATTATTTTGGTTTTCATGCAGGGTGACATCGTTGTTTAACATGCAAGCTTAAGACAAGAAGTACAGAAAGGTAAATGCATTAATTTAAAAGCATACTTACCGATTCATCTCGCTCCACCACCTGAAAGGTTAGTATTTGCAAGGCATGTATAGTGTAACATAAATCCTGAACTCATCTTTAGGCCTTTGTATAATTCTGTTGTACAATCTCAGCCCTAGCTCGTCTTAGGATTCCGAGGTTGTTATTCATCGCGACTTAAATTCTCACATCTTTTAAGCTATTTATGTGATCATTTCACACGAATGTAAGCCCTAACAAATAAATTTGATAGGATGAAACCTTTAAATATTTTTCCTTAAAATCGAAGCCAAATAATAGGATTGACTGGGAGGTCACTGAGGTTATCCTCTGGATCTATGACATCCCCTAGTTCTTCCTCCTTTGGATTCCACAATATATATTCCAAATTGAGCCATTACCATTTCACACCTCTTTCTCTGATCTCGTTAACAAGTCTTATCCTTTTGACCACTTTGAAGATAATATTCCTTATTTTTATCGAGAGTTTTCTTAGGTGACTTCGGTTATCTAAGATGTAATTAACTATAGGGACTTGCCTTTATATGAAGCTTTTCCGAAACCAGCTTAATATAAATCCTATTTAATTCTTCGTTTTAAATAGAGGAACTTGTAGGCAAATAAAATAGTTTCACAGATCAAATAAATGTCATATATTTCTCAGTTTATTTGATCGAGCCTCACCTTCAAGTCTTGTGTTTATCTTTCGTAATAGATACGAGATTTGAGGTATAGTGCTATTTCATTTAAACTATGGATGATATGAGATCAGTTTGATTTTATAACTTTCTAAATGTATATATATATATATATATATATATATATATATATATATATATATATATATAT
>JXCR01089817.1:0-27635 GCA_002079205.1 Phalaenopsis hybrid cultivar
ATAAAGAAAACTACTCAGAATTCATGGAGAAAACACAACCACATCTAATTTTAGAAGTAGAAATCATGTAAATACACAAGAAGTCTAAATTAAAACCAAATATAGTCACAAAGATAAAAACTTATCAAAAATTCCTCTCCACCAAAATCTTGAAGTTCCTTTGAATCTCTTCTCTTCCTTTCTCTTAAAATACTCTCTACTAACACATTACAACTACTTCCTTTCTGGTCTCTAAAAGTATCCAAATTCTATGATAAGAGTGGTAGAAAGAAGTCTCTATGAGAGGGGGCGGTGGTGGCTAATTGAGTTCCCTTTGATCATTCAATCAATGTCTTCTTTTTTAATTTTCCAAAATATGTTTTGGAGTCTCTTCAAAAATGTGTACACGTTCAATGAATCTTTTAAGAGTTGCCCCCTTTCAATAGCCATTTGAACGTATTTTTGTGTTCATTAACCATAAACCATGTTTTAACCAAGAGTTGCATCAAACACCCCTTCAAATATTTGTCCAAATTTATTGAATTTTCAAAAAACTACCTCTGGCGCATAAGCACGAGGTATGTTGGGCTTAGGCGCGACCTTCTCTGTTTTTCTGGCGCTTAAGCGCCAGTTCTGGGCGCTTAAGAATCATAGTTCATTTGCACAACTTTTTCATTTTTGCTCCAAATTTGATCTTTTTTCACTCATTTCACCATTTTTCATCCATTTAACTCTACCTGAAAGAAAAACACACAAATACCTTCCATTAAAGTGTAATATCCTAAAAAATGGGTATAAAAATATGTACATAAATGCTATATATTTTAGGTGTATCATATACCAAAAATTACGGTGAAGTAAGTTGACCATACAACACAAGTACACGTGTCAAGTAGTGTGTGGTCTAAGTTTGCATATCGATCCCATGTGAAAATTTTTAATAGTTTATTTTAACAGATGAATTTCTAGTTTACTAATTTAGTGAACCTAGCTTAGCATGATTTTAAAGAAGTTTTTAGTTTTAAGATTCTAGGAAAAATAAAGTAAATTTCAAGAAACAAAAAAAAATAGTGTAAAAGATCTTGCGAGTTTCTTCAAGAATGATAAGGCTCTTCTCTTTATGATTCGAGGATCATGGTGATTGTGGATTTTGTAAATGTTTTCCTACGTGATTATTGTCAATCAAGGATATATTACTCCTTATGCATATGTCTAGGTCAAAAAAAGCCTAGAATTCATGAAGTTAAGCCTCATTCAATGCTCATTGTATTCTGCATAAATGTTTCTATCCCTTAGAATGTTTGTAGAATTCCACTGGAATATTTCTATTATCTCAGAATTCCATGGTTAACCCTTCATCTCCACTAAGCAGTGGTTAGAGGACAAAGTTTCATGAAACATGTTAACACCCTAGTTGGTCAGATTATGAAAAAAATAAAGTTCATAGGTTAACCAACAACATAGGCCAAGAAAGCACAAAGAAAATACTAAAAGGAAAACATCTTATAAAACTACAATTTAAACCACTACTCCTACATCACAGAGACAGGAAGAAGAAATTAGCCACGTATTTTAAAAAAAAACCATAACAAGGAAATCTATGCAGGATTTTATTACAAGAAACAAGAACATGTTAAACATTACAATATTTTGTCTTCCATATAATCGGAACAACCCTTCATCTTTTATAATATCTCTCACAACTCATAAAATAGTAGAAAAACTCATCTTTCAAGGTTTCAACCAAGGAAGGAAGAAGACCTCAAGGGAAGCACTCAAATTCTCCTTAATCCTTGCCTCCAGTAGCCTCCAAATCTTCTCTTCTCTATAATGTTTTTCAAGAAGCCCTAAATATCATTCTTATAGCAAAAACCATCAATTTGGAAAGAAATTTACTTCCAAAAATGTTTTCTTACTTGTTCCCATGGTCAAACCAAAAACTGGTGAGCACGTCTAGGTGATGAATAGTGTGGCATGATCATGCCTAACTTTGGCATGGTCATGCAAAGGGTCTGCAGATTATGGCATGGTCAAGTCGTAACTCTTGCTCAAGTGGTTGTTGACCTCATTCTTTGTGAGGTCTTTTTTTTTTCTTCTTAGTACTTAGGACCTAGCCATATGAATTTTCTTTTGATTATCCTAGAAGACTAGAGATGGAACCCACCTCCATAAAAATTCAAACTACCTCTCAGCTCTCTTTGAAACCCTTACATGGAGGGTCATGAACCTTCAACACTTGGAAGATTGAGACCATTATGTGAGGATTCAACGGTGAGTCCTATAGGACTGATGAATTTAGGGTGACTCTTGGTGGCATGGGCTTAGTCTCTCACACACTAAAGCACATCACAACTCCCCACTTATCTTAAAACCCCAAAATCACACACATTGAACCTTTTTTTATTATTCTTTTGGAAAATTGCATGGATGGTCCCAAGCCCTTAGCCCTTGGTTAAGTTGGCTATGACCAACTTGGAGAGGGTCCAAGGTGAGCTTCCTCATAAGTCTTTTTAGCCTTATGGGAGGGTTTACATGATTTGCATGAACACCATATTCAACCAATTCTCTAATTCAAGCAAAACACCCAAAATTACCAATATGCCTTTGAAACCCTAAAACCCTAAAAATTGTCAAAATCTATAAATTCATCCCAAACTTCACCAAAATGATCATAACCATCCCAATTACCCAATGTCACCCAAAATTCCTCAAATCCACTAAAATTTAGCCAATTTACCAAATTACTCCCAAAATTCCAATTTTTGTAAAAACCCTAATTTCACCCATTTTTACCCCTAAATTGCCAAAATTACCAAAATATCCCTTGATACACTTAAAATATATAGTATTTTTATACAAATTTTTATACCTATTTTTGAGATATTGCACTTTAATGAAGTGTATTTTTATGTTTTTCTTTCAGGTACAATCAAATGGATTAAAAATGCAAGAGTGAAAAATGATCAAATTTGGAGCAAAAATGATGAAGGTGCAAAATGAACTAGGAAGCTTAAGCGCACAGGACTGACGCCTAAACACCAGAGAGCAGTGTCAGGTACCCCGCGCTTAAGCTCTAGAAGTAGTTATTTGATGATTTATTAAATTTGAACAAATTTTTGAAGCAACCCTTGGTAAAAATGTGGGAAATAGCTCATGGACATCAAAATTCATTCAATTAGCTTTTGAAAGGAGAAACTTCTAGAAGATTCATTGAATAGATACACATCTTACACCAAGAAACCTTTTGGATTTTCATAAGAAAAGACTTGGATCATCAAAGAGGAGAGGCCAACCATTAGACATCCACATCCACCATTCATTTGAGTCATTGCCCATCCTCGTCGCCGCCGCCGACCACTTTATTTTTATTTTGAGTGTTAGTTTTTATTGTGAGTGAATGAATATAATTCAAAGGAACTTCAAGACATTTGGTTGAGAGAATTTGAGATAAGTGTTTATCTTTGCGACTATATTTGGGTTTAATTTAAATTTATTGTTTGTATGCATGATTTCTGCTTTCAGACTCATGTGTGGTTGTGTTTTCTCCATAGATTTTGATTAGTTTTCTTTATCTTTTTTCCTTGAAAATATAAGTGATTATGTATTAAAAGAAAGTTGTTTGAAGTATTAGATTTCAATGTTGGAAGAAGTTGTGATGATTTGAAACATTGTACTTCATTTAATTCTTGATTTGATCAATTATGATGTTAATACCTGTTGAGATAACATGTAAAATCTGAAATGGTATTATCTCAGTCAACAAATGGTTAGAATCACATATTTATTTNTACATCTTGCCAATTTTCTAGAATTGTGTGCTACATTTAAATATAGTGGTGTATCAGATAATACTATAAGACTTAGATTATTTCCTTTCTCACTAAGGGATAAGGCAAAGATATGGTTACATTTTTTATCACCTGGATCTATCAGAACTTCGAATGATTTAATACATAAATTCATTGCTAAATATTTTCCACCATAAAAAACTGTGAAGCTTAGAAATAATATTACATCTTTTTGCCAGTTTAAAGGAGAATCTATTTATGAAGCATGAGAACAATTTAAAGAAATCTTAAGAAAGTGTCCACACTATGCTACACCAGATTGGTTAATAATTTAAACATTTTATAATGGATTAGCTGGATCTCTTAGATCTATTATCGATGCCACTGCTGGTGGTTCATTAATGTCAAAACGATTTAATGATGCTTATGTTTTAATTGAAGAAATAACTACAAATAATTTTCAATGGCCTTCTGAAAGGGAAAATCTTAAGAAAGTAGCCAATGTTCATGAAACTGATGCTTTTTTCATGTTAGCAAATCAAGTTGCTGCAATTTCAAGGAAGTTAGACCAATTTGGAATAAATTTTTCCCAACTAATTTCCATGATTGAAGAGAATTTATTGTGCCAAATGATAGATTCTTAAGCATCATTAGAAACTTTGAATGTCATAAATAACAAGCAAAATAATCCATATTCAAATTATTATAACCCACGTTGGAAGAACCATCCTAACTTTAATTGGAATAATGCTTCGGGTGGTAATAATCAGCAATGGGGGAACAATTAAGTAAACCCATTGGAAAACTGGAACAACCAAGGGAATAATAATTATATAACTACTAACCCTCCAGGTTTTAACTAAAAACCACAATTTAAGGAGAAGAAGTTGTCGACATAAGAAGTCGTGTTACAAATAGAAAATCAATCACAGGGTGAAGGAGCTGTAATTAGAAATACTGAGAATCAGTTGGGACAAATAACAAATTCATTTAGTAAGAGATCCCAAAGAACACGTCCTAGTAATAATGAAGTAAATCTAAAAGACCAGAATAAAGAGCAGGTAAAAGCTGTTCAACTCAGAAGTGGAAGAGAATTGAAAGATAAAGTTAAAAAAGAGACTGAAGTAGAGAGAGAAGAGATTGAAGAATCAAAAGAGGATGCTCAGAAATGTTTAGAGAGATTTTTTTCTCCACTTAAAGTTAACTTTATAAAAACCACCATCTCCATTTCTTCAGAGGCTTCGATAACAAAAGTTGGATAAACAATTTGCAAAATTTATGGAAATTTTTAAGAAGCTTACAATTAATATTCCATTTACTGAAGCTGTAGAACAANTAACAATAAAAAAACTTATTTCTAATTGCTCCCCAAGAAAACTCCTCAAAGTTCCTCTGAATCTCTTCCTTTCTTTACATCACACAGAATTCTTCTTCGAAGAGGCAAGGAGGAAGAAATCTCTCCCTTTCCCTCCACTCATACAATCTCTCGAAGAATTCCTCACAATTTAGACTCTCTAGCAAACACTAATGGGACCTCTTCAACCTCCAGGACATTTCTAACATCCAATACCCCTTGGCTCTCCTTGGCTCCCTCCAATTTTTGGCCAAAATCTTCTTTTAAAGTTGTAGATGAGTTTTCCCAAGAGTTGCCTAAGCACCCCTTCAAAATTCGTCCTCATCCAATGCTTTGTCAGGCGTAANGTCGCAATAAACATATAAGCTGAAGAATCGAAACAAGTTTTTGGCATCGTTGCTAGGGAGAGACGAAGGAAAATTATAAAAAAAATATTTNGATAAAGCAAGTAATCACATACGTCGCAATAAACATCTATGCTGAAGAATCGAAACAAGTTTTTGGCATCGTTGCTAGGGAGAGACGAAGGAAAATTATAAAAAAAATATTTAAAAAAGTTTTTAGAAAGAAAATTTTCTATTTTCACAAAGTCTTATTTAAACTTTAAGATTTCTTATAAGAATATTGTAGTGTTGTTTTTATATTAAGTTCTTGTTTGTGAGCTTTTATTTTTATTTTTATTTTATGTGTTTGATAGTAATGTATGTGTAGTTTAGGTTCCATTGGACTTGTGTCTTATGATTCTGAATTAGAAAGAATTATTGGAAAATTTTAAAAATTAAAAATTAGAGAAAAATTTCAAGAAATGACAAATCAAAATAATCAAAATGTTGAAGAATTTAGACATTTAAGAGATTATGCAAACCCTGTAGTGGATGAACTTTATTGTAGTATTCAAAAACCCATTGTAGTGGCTAATTCATTTGAGCTTAAACCTGCTTTTATCCAAATGATATCAAATAATCAGTTTGGGGGAGCACNTATAGTAATGTATGTGTAGTTTAGGTTCCATTGGACTTGTGTCTAACGATTCTGAATTAGAAAGAATTATTGGAAAAATTTAAAAATTAAAAATTAGAGAAAAAATTCAAGAAATGACAAATCAAAATAATCAAAATGTTGAAGAATTTAGACCTTTAAGAGATTATGCAAACCCTATAGTGGATGAACTTTATTGTAGTATTCAAAAACCCATTGTCGTGGCTAATTCATTTAAGCTTAAACCTGTTATTATCTAAATGATATCAAATAATCAGTTTGGGGGAGCACAAACTGATGATCCAACTTTACATCTTGCCAATTTTCTAGAATTGCGTGTTACATTTAAATATGGTGGTGTATCAGATAATACTATAAGACTTAGATTATTTTCTTTCTCACTAAGGGATAAGGCAAAGATATGGTTACATTTTTTATCACCTGGATCTATCAGAACTTCGAGTGATTTAATGCATAAATTCATTGCAAAAAATTTTCCACCATAAAAAACTGTGAAGCTTAGAAATAATATTACATCTTTTTGCCAGTTTGAAGGAGAATCTATTTATGAAGCATGGGAACGATTTAAAGAAATCTTAAGAAAGTGTCCACACTATGCTACACCAGATTGGTTAATAATTTAAACATTTTATAATGTATTAGCTGGATCTCTTAGATCTATTATCGATGTCACTACTGGTGGTTCATTAATGTCAAAACGATTTAATGATGCTTATGTTTTAATTGAAGAAATAACTACAAATAATTTTCAATGGCCTTCTGAAAGGGAAAATTTTAAGAAAGTAGCCAATGTTCATGAAACTGATGCTTTTTTCATGTTAGAAAATCAAGTTGTTGCAATTTCAAGGAAGTTAGACCAATTTGGAATAAATTTTTCCCAACCAATTTCCATGATTGAAGAGAATTTATTGAGCCAAATGATAGATTCTTAAGCATCATTAGAAACTTTGAATGTCATAAATAACAAGCAAAATAACCCATATTCAAATTATTATAACCCAGGTTGGAAGAACCATCCTAACTTTAATTGGAATAATGCTTCGAGTGATAATAATCAGCAATGGGAGAACAATTAAGTAAACCCATTGTAAAACTGGAACAACCAAGGGAATAATAATTATAGACCTACTGACCCTCCAGGTTTTAACTAAAAACCACAATTTAAGGAGAAGAAGTTGTTGACATAAGAAGTGGTGTTACAAATAGAAAATCAATCACAGAGTGAAGGAGCTGTAATTAGAAATATTGAGAATCAATTGGGACAATAACAAATTCATTTAGTAAGAGATCCCAAGGAACACGTCCTAGTAATAATGAAATAAATCTAAAAGACTAGAATAAAGAGCAGGTAAAAGCTCTTCAACTCAGAAGTGGAAGAGAATTGAAAGATAAAGTTTAAAAAGAGACTGAAGTAGAGAGAGAAGAGATTGAAGAATCAAAAGAGGATGCTCAGAAATGTTTAGAGAGATTTTTTTCTCCACTTAAAGTTAACTTTATAAAAACCACCATCTCCATTTCTTCAGAGGCTTCGATAACAAAAGTTGGATAAACAATTTGCAAAATTTATGGAAATTTTTAAGAAGCTTACAATTAATATTCCATTTACTGAAGCTGTAGAACAAATGCCAAGCTATGTGAAGCTCATGAAAGATATTCTTAATAGGAAAAGGAAGTTCAAAGATAATGAAACTGTTGCACTTAGTGAGGAGTGCAGTGTTATAATTAAGAAAAAACTTCTTGAAAAGCTTAAAGATCCAGGTAGCTTTACAATTCCATGTGCAATAGGAGACGAATTTTATGGGAAAACTTTATGTAATTTAGGTGCAAGCATCAACCTTATGTCATTATCAATATTTAAAAGATAAGGATTATGAGAAATAACCCCTATTATTGTAACTCTGGAGTTAGCAGATCGTTCAATAACCTATCCTAAAGGAGTTATAAAAGATGTCTTAGTGAAAGTGGATCAATTTATCTTTCCTATTGATTTCATTATACTAGCTATGAAAGAAGATAAGGAGATAAATATCATTTTAGGGAGACATTTCCTAGTCATGGGAAGAGCAATGATAGATGTGCATAAAGTTAAATTAACTATGCGTGTCAATGATCAAACTGTTACATTTAATATTTCTAAATCAATGAAATACCCTGCAAAAGGTAAATATGATGAATGTTATAGAATGGATGTGATAAGATATTTAAGTGAATGCCATTTCAAAACAACTTATGAAGAGAAATCTGAAATGAAAGAGTTGGAACACGAGCAAGAAGAGGAATTAGATCAATATGAAGATTTATATACGGAAGATTCAAATTATCTTCGAGAAAGTTTTGAAGTTTTGGACACAACAGAAAAAGATACATCTTTTTGTCCATCAATTGAGAAACCTTCTGAGCTTGAGTTGAAGTTACTTCTTGAACACTTGAATTATGACTTTTTAGGAGATTCCTCTACATTACCTGTTATAATTTCCTTAAAATTAACTACAAAATAAGAAGAGAGTTTGATGAAAACTTTAAAGAGTTACAAAAAAGCATTTGGATGGACAATTGCTGATATAAAAGGAATCAGTCCTTCAATTTGTATGCACAAAATTTTTATGAAAGAGAACTAGGGTTGATCCTCAAAGGAGATTGAATCATATTATGAAAAAATTTGTTAAGAAAGAAATTTTAAAGTGGTTAAATGCTAGAATTATCTACCTTTTTTCAGATAGTGCATGGGTTAGTCCAATTCATTGTGTTCCTAAGAAAGGAGGAGTGATTGTGATTTTAAATGAACATGACATGTTAATACTAACGAGACAAGTCACAAGATAACACATACACATTGATTATAGAAAACTAAATCTCGCCACTAGGAAAGATCATTTTCCACTACACTTTCTAAATCAAATGCTGGATAGACTAGTTGAGAATAAATACTTTTATTTTCTGGATGGATATACTGGTTATCACCGAATATAAATAGCTCCTGAGGATCAAGAGAAAACAAATTTTACGAATCCTTATGTTATATTTGCTTTTAGAAGAATGTTTTTTGGTTTGTGTAACACAGCTGCTACTTTTCAAAGATGCACGATGGCTATTTTTTGTGATTTAATTGAAAAATGGATTGAAGTTTTTTATGAATGATTTTTTGATATTTAGAACTTCATTTGAATCATGTTTTGAACATTTATCAAAAGTTCTTAAGCGCTGTAAAGAAACAAATTTAGTCCTTAATTGAGAGAAATGTCAATTTATGGTACCAGGAGGAATAGTTTTAGGACATCAAGTTTTAGAAAATGGTAAGGAAGTAGACCCTGCAAAAAATTCAAGTGATTGCTAATTTACCTTACCATCAAGTGTGAAGGAAATTAAAAGTATTTTAGAACATGCTGGATTCTACAGACGATATATTAAAAACTTTTCAAAATTTTCTAAGCCTCTATGTCATCTACTTGAAAAAGATGCAAATTTTAATTTTAATAAAGAGTGCCTAAAATCTTTTGAATTATTAAAAGAAAAATTAGTCACTACACCAATTATTGTTTCCCCAAATTGGGGAAAACCTTTTGAATTGATGTGTGATGCTAGTGATTATGCTATGGGAGATGTTTTAGGACAAAAATATGATAAGATTTTCAAATTTATCTACTATGTTAGTAGAACTCTTAATGAAGCTCAAATTAAGTATAACTCAACTCAGAAAGAGTTATTAGCAGTAGTATATGCTTTTGATAAATTTAGATCATACTTAATTGGAACTAAATATACTGTGCATACAGATCATCCTGCTATTAAGTACTTAATGAAAAAGAAGGATGAAAAACTAATACTTATAAGATAGATTCTTCTTTTGCAAGAATTTGACTTTGAGATAACAGATAGAAATGGGGCAGAGAATCAAATTGTTGTTCATCTGTTCAGGCTTGAATTAGAGAAACCACTCTATTATTAAAACGAAATTGATGAACTTTTTCCAGATTAAAAATTGTTCAATGGTATTTAGTGACGTGTTCCATGGTATGCAAACATTGTGAACTTCATTGTCCGTGATATTATACCTTATGGAATCACATACCAATAGAAGAGGAAATTTTTATTTGCAGCTAAGACTTATTTTTGGGATGACCCATTTTTATATAAACAAGGAAATGATCTTATTATTTGAAGATGTGGTACCTTTAGAAGAAACTCATAAAATTATCCAATAATGTCATAATTCTGATTTTTGGGGGACAATTTTGTGTTGATAAGCCAACATACAAAATTTTACAATCTGGATTTTATTGGCCTACATTTTATAGAGATTTTAACACTTATATCAAAACTTGTGATTGATGTCAACGAGTAGGAAATATTTTTAGGATAAATGAGATGCCCCTCAATTTGTGTTAGAAGTTGAAGATTTCATGGGACTATTTATACCATCTTTCAGAAATTTATATATACTGCTAGTAGTAGATTATGTATCCAAATAGTTAGAAGTTGTTGCTTTACCTCAATGTGATGCTCAAAATGTTACAAAGTATTTAGGAATGAATATATTTTGTAGATTTAAGATGCCGAGAGTAATCATAACTGACGGGGGAAGTCATTTTAGAAATGCAAAAATGGAGAAGTTATTAAAGAAATATCATATTAATCATATAATTACGACAACTATCATCCTCAGATAAGTGATTTGGTTGAATTATCCAATTGTGAAATTAAAAGAATATTGGAAAAATCTGTAAATCCAATTAAAATGGATTGGTCAGTCAAACTTGCCTATGCTTTGTGGGCTTATAAAATTGCATATAGAACTCATATAGGAATGTCCCCATACATGCTAATATCTAGGAAAGCGTGTCACTTACCAGTTAAACTTGAGCATAAAGCATATTGGGGCTATTAAAGAATTTAATTACAAGTTAAAGGATGCTGGTGAATCCTACGAAAGTGCTAAGATTTACAAAAAAAAGATGATGTGACATGATCGGAGAATTCTGACTAAATATTTTTAGCCAGAGCAATGAGTTTTGCTTTATAACGTAAGGTTACGATTATTTCCAGGCAAACTTAAGTCCAAGTGGATGGGCCCATTTGTTGTCAAGAAAGTTTATTCTTATGGAGCTGTGGATATCAAAGATCATAAAACTGATAAAATATTTAGAGTGAATAGTCACAGGCTGAAATCCTAATTTTTAGGTGACCAACTTACATTAAATAATTTTATGATGTTGGGTCAACCAGAATAAGCACTGGTTACGTTGGGCTGACGACGTTAAACCATGTGCTCTGTGAAAGACAACCCATATTTANGAGAAAGAGTTATTAGCAGTAGTATATGCTTTTGATAAATTTAGATCATACTTAATCGGAACTAAATATACTGTGCATACAAATCATCCTACTATTAAGTACTTAATGAAAAAGAAGGATGAAAAACTAATACTTATAAGATAGATTCTTCTTTTGCAAGAATTTGACTTTGAGATAATAGATAGAAATGGGGCAGAGAATCAAATTGTTGTTCATCTGTTCAGGCTTGAATTAGAGAAATCACTCTATTTTTAAAATGAAATTGATGAACTTTTTCCAGATTAAAAATTGTTCAATGGTATTTAGTGGCGTGTTCCATGGTATGCAAACATTGAGAACTTCATTGTCCGTGATATTATACCTTATGGAATCACGTACCAACAGAAGAGGAAATTTTTATTTGCAGCTAAGACTTATTTTTGGGATGACCCATTTTTATATAAACAAGGAAATGATCTTATTATTTGAAGATGTGGTACCTTTAGAAGAAACTCATAAAATTATCCAATAATGTCATAATTCTGATTTTTGGGGGACAATTTTGTGTTGATAAGCCAACATACAAAATTTTACAATCTGGATTTTACTGGCCTACATTTTATAGAGATTTTAACGCTTATATCAAAACTTGTGATTGATGTCAACGAGTAGGAAATATTTTTACGATAAATGAGATGCCCCTCAATTTGTGTTAGAAGTTGAAGTATTTGATGTTTGGGGATTAAATTTCATGGGACCATTTGTACCATCTTTCAGGAATTTATATATACTGCTAGTAGTAGATTATGTATCCAAATAGTTAGAAGTTATTGCTTTACCTTGATGTGATGCTCAAAGTATTACAAAGTATTTAGGAATGAATATATTTTGTAGATTTAAGATGCCGAGAGTAATCATAACTGACGGGGGAAGTCATTTCAGAAATGCAAAAATGGAGAAGTTATTAAAGAAATATTATATTAATCATATAATTACTACAACTATCATCCTCAGATAAGTGATTTGGTTGAATTATCCAATTGTGAAATTAAAAGAATATTGGAAAAATCTGTAAATCCAACTAAAATGGATTGGTCAGTCAAACTTGACTATACTTTGTGGGCTTATAAAATTGCATATAAAACTCATATAGGAATGTCCCCATACATGCTAATATTTAGGAAAGCCTGTCACTTACCAGTTAAAATTGAGCATAAAGCATATTAGGGCTATTAAAGAATTTAATTACAAGTTAAAGGATGTTGGTGAATCCTACGAAAGTGCTAAGATTTACAAAAAAAAAGATAAAGATGTGACATGATCGGAGAATTCTGACTAAATATTTTTAGCCAGAACAATGAGTTTTGCTTTATAACGTAAGGTTACGATTATTTCCAGGAAAACTTAAGTCCAAGTGGATGGGCCCATTTGTTGTGATGAAAGTTTATTCTTATGGAGCTGTGGATATCAAAGATCATAAAACTGATAAAATATTCAGAGTGAATAGTCACAGGCTGAAATCCTAATTTTTAGGTGACCAACTTACATTAAATGATTTTATGATGTTGGGTCAACCAAAATAGGCACTGGTTACGTTGGGCTGACGACGTTAAACCATGTGCTCTGTGAAAGGCAACCCATATTTATGTGCGTTTGTTTTTATTGTTATGTTGTTGTGTGTGATTTAAAAAATTATGGTAGTATTNCTAATCAAGATGTGGTATTTCCTCAATATCTAAGATATCCGCCTAATGAGCCTGCAGCTACTTGGCATAGTGATGAGAGTGATGTAGAGAATGAGGATGATTAGACTGGATCTATAGTTTTTGTTTAATTTTTAGTTTATGTGTTATTGTGAACTGTAGATGGTGCAATTATTCTGTAATTTTTTTTTATGTTTTAAATTGTGATTGTTGAGACTGTTAGTTTTTGTTATGTTATGTTTTATTAGACACTACTGTGATGTATTTGCATTTTTGTGAGTAGTTATTATGTTTGGTGGTAGTAATTATGTCAATTATGTTGTTTATTGTAGTTAGTTAGTTTGTGTTGAACCTAATTCTGGATCCTAGGAAGGTTTAGAATATAACTAATTTTTTACTTAGAAGCTACATGTTTAAAAATTTCAATTTACTGCCAAATATTTTTCCTTATGTTGCAGTCATGTCTGTTTGTCAGTGTGTTTGTTTGCTTTTATATTATACTCAACTGTAAATTAAAATTTGATCAATTTAATTTTTACTCCTGTTTTTAATTTTTGTGCTTGCATATTTAGGATATAAAAATTCTTGCAAGTATGTTATTTTTAGTTTTCATTNAGCATGAGAGTTATATAACAATTTCCTCACCATTAGTTTCAAAGGGATAGTGGAGAAAATCACTAAAAATGAGGCTGACATGGCTTCAATTGAAGCAAAAGTGATGGAAGTTACTGCACATCTGGATCATATGTGATGACAACTTAAGATGCAGTTTATCCAAACCAATTTTATAGAAGAAGAAAATCAGGTTATGTATTTGAAGAACAACTGGATTGAAGAAGATTCAACCAAAGTTATTAACCATCGTTCGTTCTTTCAGATTTACATTCTAAATGCTGAAGGAGAGACTAATGATAGGCCAGGATTTGTTCCACCGAATGGAGAATGGAATTAAGTTTGTGGTTTAATGTTTATGTGTTTAGTGCTTGTTTCTAATGTTAAGTGTGATTAGTATGTTATTAATGTTATGATTATCAAGTGGTTCTGTTTAGGAAGTTTCTCATCTGAGACAATTTGGATTGAGAATTTATTTATTTAAAAATGTTTGTAATCATTCGTGAATGAATATAAGTGTTTGTGTGAAATTTCATGTTATTTTGCGTTGAATTGAATTAATTAACATTGGTGAATCTTGAGTAAGAGGAGAGATGAAAGGGAAGAAAATAGTTATTAGAGAATTATGAGACCATGTAGGGTTGGTTGACTTAGGCTAGGAGTGCATTTCACTTAAATTAAAAATATCAAAATTTATGCACTGGCGCCTAAGCGCCAAGACCCCGCCCTTAAGTGCTGCTAAACTGAGAGATAGGTTCCTAAGCGTCAAACCATTTGCGGTTAAGCGCCGGTTCACGAAAACTAGTTTGCGAATAGTTTTAAGCGACAAATCGGTTCAAAAATGCCATTATTGCACCTTGCCTTCACCTTCAACCTCGATATTTTGCAATTTTGGAACTAAGGCTTACCATATTTTAGAGATTTCTTGGTGGTTTTGAGAAAAATTTGCTAGATTTGATATCGTTGAGGTAAAAGCTCCACTTCTATGTAAAAATTTTTTATTTTCACTATGCATTTTGAGCACATTCATAAGCTACCCAAAAATCACTATTCTTGGTGAAAATTTGAGAAAAAGCTATGGAAAATACATGGATTTGGTAGTTTAAGCTTTTAGGAGTTAAGTTTAGTGATTTAGAGTTGAATTTGGAATTTATTCAATTCAAGAAGCTTGCTAGTTTGAGAGCTCAGGATCGACACAGTGATGCACTCCAATCAAGAAAATCGATTCCTAAGTTGTGTTTTAAAAATTTGAGAGGAGCTGTACAAGTCTTGATTGTTCGCAGCTAGTGGGAGTGGTTCTATTGTTTTTCTATTGTTGCAGTGATTTTTGTTGAGCAGGAGTTCTAGGTGAATCTCCCCGGAGCTGATGAAGAATGAGTCATGGTGAGGGGGAAGACATTACCTTTTTCACTTGAGGTGATAAATCGATTTTATCATTTCCCCCGAGCAATTTATGTTTTTATTCAACTTATAGTCTTAGTGAGGAGGAGCTAGACGAGATGATTTCATCTTTAACTGATGGAAGAGTACTTTGGAAAATTACAAATGAGAGAAGAGTAAACTTTTCTACTTCAAAGATGCCACTACAAAGGCATGACACTATTTTATTTCTGCTCGTTTGCTACCTACAAATCATCTTAGTGAAGTGGCTCATGATCGAGATACTTTTAACTATTGCATCCAACAATTCAAGCCCATCAACATTGGAGCTTTGATTCATAGTTCTATTACCAGTTCTGTCGTCATTGCTACTCTGTAAGTTTGGGATTTGCATCTTTAATCTTTCTTTATGCGAGCAGGCTGGAGTTAGATTTGATAGTTGGGAGGAGATTTTGCAACCTCTTAAGCCCATTACCCGTGTGAATGTGAAATCTTATTCACATCATTCCATTTTTGGTTGGAGAGGAGGATTGTCCAGTAGTTCTGCTGGTTCTACATCGCGAGCTTCTACTTGATATGCTTCTACATCTTAGGGTCAAACTTTTGGATCTGATTCTCAGTCACGGCTATTGGAGAGGATATTGAATAAAGTTATTTATACCAATGAAAAGGTATCAAACTTTGAACATTTTGCAGTGCATATGGACAGATACATGAAGAGACATAGTGATTATGAGGGAGAATACAACTGAACTATGGAAAACCTCATGAGATCTAATCAAGATGTGGTATTTCCTCAATATCCAAGATATCCGCCTAATGAGCCTGCAGCTACTTGACATAGTGATGAGAGTGATGTAGAGAATGAGGATGATTAGACTGGATCTATTGTTTTTGTTTAATTTTTAGTTTGTGTTCTTGTGAACTGTAGATGGTACAATTATTCCGTAATTTTTTTTATGTTTTCAATTGTGATTGTTGAGATTGTTAGTTTTTGTTATGTTATGTTTTATTAGGCACTACTGTGATGTATTTGCATTTTTGTGAGTAGTTATTATGTTTGGTGGTAGTAATTATGTTAATTGTGTTGTTTATTCTAGTTAGTTAGTTTGTGTTGAACCTAATTCTGGATCCTAGGAAGGTTTAGAATATAACTAACTTTTTACTTAGAAGCTGCATGTTTAGAAATTTCAATTTACTACCAAATATTTTTCCTTATGTTGCAGTCATGTTTGTTTGTCAGTGTGTTTGTTTGCTTTTATATTATAATCAACTGTAAATTAAAATTTGATCAATTTAATTTTTACTCATGTTTTTAATTTTTGTGCTTGCATATTTAGGATATAAAAATTCTTGCAAGTATGTTATTTTTAGTTTTCATTTTTGCCAATATTTATATATTATGCTAAAATGTTATATTTTATTAAAAATTCATGTTTGGGGGGGGGAATGAAAAATTTTCTAAAGAACTTAAAAATTTATTTGTTCTGAAATGTATTCCAAATAAATTTGATTTTGATTTGAAGAAAATGATCATGTATATGAAGTTATATTAGGGAAGTAAAATTTTTAATATAGAAATGAGTAAGAGAATTTAATTAAAATTTATAGTAATGAAGAAAAAAACTTAAAGGTAAAATTTTTTAGTGTGGAAAATGTTAAGTATAGTGTAACTATCTTGAGTAGGAAAAATTATATTTTTGAAAAATTTGGAAGATTTAGTTTTTTTTTCAAAACTTAAATTTTTGTTATTGAAAGTTTTTTTCAAAAACTATTATTATGTTTTTTAAGTTAATGGAAATATATCAACTCTTTGCTTTAGGAAAGGAAGAGTGGAATTCAAAATCGTTAAAGACCTATCCAGTATAATAATCCTTGCCTAAAAAAGAGAAAAAGAGAAAAAAAAAAGAAAAAAAAGAAAAAAAAGAAAAAAGAAAAAGAAAAAAGAAAAAGAAAAAAGAAAAAGAAAAGAAAAGACGAATTGAAAAAGGGAGGAGAAGCTTGAGGATTAGTGTCTGATAAAAAATTGGTTCCACATTTAATCTTTCTAGAGTATAAGATTTGAGAAACTCCTAAGCTTAAGGATATAACATGGTAAGTAAAATTATGCTTAATAAAAATTTTTAAGTAGAGATGGTAAAATACCCAAACTCTAACTTTGGAAAATCTATAATATTTTTGAACTAGATAGAATTCATATTTTTATATTTCTTAACATTAAAAATNATCAACTCTTTACTTTAGGAAAGGAAGAGTGGAATTCAAAATCGTTAAAGACCTATCCAGTATAGTAATCCTTGCCTGAAAAAGAGAAAAAGAGAAAAAAAAAGAAAAAAAAAGAAAAAAAAATAAAAAAGAAAAAGAAAAAAGAAAAAGAAAAATAAAGACGAATTGAAAAAGGAAGGAGAAGCTTGAGGATTAGTGTCTGATAAAAAATTGGTTCCACATTTGATCTTTCTAGAGTATAAGATTTGAGAAACTCCTAAGCTTAAGGATATAACATGGAAAATAAAATTATGCTGGATAAAAATTTTTAAGTAGAGATGGTAAAATACCCAAACTTTAACTTTGGAAAATCTATAATATTTTTGAACTAGATAGAATTCATATTTTTATATTTCTTAACATTAAAAATTTCTAAACTTTAAGTTGGTCTCATTTACGAATATTTTTTCTAAATTAGACTACTATATTTTTACATCAAATATTTAGAAACTCCTAAAGAAACTCATATACATAGTCTACTAATTTAGTCTTTAAAGATTGAAGTGTCACTTGAAGACAAGTAACATTTTAAGTTTAGGGGATTTTGAGACACCTAAAATATATTGTATTTTTATACACATTTTTATACCTATTTTTGAGATATTATGCTTTAATGAAAGACATTTGTGTGTTTTTCTTTCAAGTACAATCAAATAGATAAAAAATGCTAAAAGGAGGGAAAAAGGTTCAAATTTAGAGCAAAAATGATGAAGTTGCCAAAATGAACTAAGGCGCCTAAGCGCCAGAGAACCGCACCTAAGCTTCAGGTACTCCGCGCTTATGCACCAGAAGTAGCTATTTGATGATTTATTGAATTTGAATNGTATTTGCGTGTTTTTCTTTCAAGTACAATCAAATAGATAAAAAATACTAAAAGGAGTGAAAAAGGTTCAAATTTAGAGCAAAAATGATGAAGGTGCCAAAATGAACTAAGGCGCCTAAGCGCCAGAGAGCCGCACCTAAGCTTCAGGTACTCCGCGCTTATGCACCAGAAGTAGCTATTTGATGATTTATTGAATTTGAATGAATTTTTAAAGAGGTGTTTGAAGAAACCCTTGGTAAAAACGTGGGAAATAGTCAATGGACACGAAAATTCATTCAATTGGCTTTTGAAAGGAGGAACTTCTAGAAGATTCATTGAATGAAGACACANAGGAAATAGTCAATGGACACGAAAATTCATTCAATTGGGTTTTGAAAGGAGGAACTTCTAGAAGATTCATTGAATGGAGACACATTTTAAAGATACATCAAGGCACATTTTGGAATTTTATAAAAAATGACTTGGATCATCAAAGAAGAGAGACCAGCCATTAGACATCCACAACCACCATTTGTTCTAGTAACCGCTGTCGCCGCCGCCGACCACTTTCTTTTTATTTTGAGTGTTAGTTTGTATTGTGAGTGAAGGAAGAGAATTCAAAGAAACTTCAAGACATTTGGTGGAGAGGATTTGAGATAAGTGTTTATCTTTGTGACTGCATTTGATTTTAATTTAGATTTATTGTTTGTGTGCATGATTTCTACTTTTAAACTCATGTGTGGTTGTGTTTTCTCCATGGATTCTCAGTAGTTTTCATTATCTTTTTCTTTAAAGTGATNGCATTATCTTTTTCTTTAAAATGATAAGTGATTAATTATTTAAAGGAAGTTGTGTGAAGTATTAGACTGCAATGTTGGAAGAAGTTGTGATGATTTGAAACCTTGTACTTCATTTACTTCTTTATTTGGTCAATTAAGATGTTAATACCTGTTGTGAGAATATGTAAGATCTGAGATGGTATTATCTCAGTCAACAAATGGTTAGAATTACATGTTGATTTCATGAATGAGAATGAAGTTCATGGGGTTAAGTGCAAATAAATAAGGAAATAAACTTTTTAAAGGTGTAGAATTAGAGAACTTTAGAGTGACAGACTAAAGCCCCTAATTTGATTTATAATTTTATGTTATAATACGAGACGTTTGCCCCCAAGTGGAGGTTGAAGAGAGAACTTTAGAGTGAGAGCTAATAACTTCCATACCTAACCAATCTTTAAAACTATTCAAATTATAGATTAGCCAATGTTCTTTATAACATCTCTAGTAAGGGTAAATAATATTATTGATCTTATTTAACCAACATATTTAACATACTTTCATAACAGAATTTCTATATTTATTACTGATTCATGATAATGAAAAAGATATTTTACTTATATTGCCTACATCTTGCAAATATTTAGTTAAGTTAATTAGTTGCTTACTTTATTTTCATAAATCAAAGATTACAAAAAGAATCAAATTTTTATTCCTATTATAGCATCTTAAGTTTAAGTAAGAATATTTTGATAAGTAGATTTTTTTCATCTAAACTTTCTAATTTTTTTAAAGTGCATATTGCAATCTTCCCCGTGGGTTCGATATTCGAGGCTTAATCAAAAAGTTGTATATTACTTGATAACGATACATATACTTGCATAATATCTCATATTTAAATATTATAACTTTATTCTTATTTGTTTCATAGTGAAAAACTTACTTATCTTTTGTTTTGGATCAAGTTTTTCACTTTGTTGCAAATTAAGAATAACTATTAAGAAAATTAAAAATATAATCACATACATCGTATAAACATCTATATAGAAAGTCATGATCACCCCTCATGTCCCAAAAATTCCCAAAACCTCCAAAATCATTTCAAACCTCCCTTATACCAATCCTAANCCTGTGCTAAATTGAGCACCGATGCTTAAGAGCGGTAGTTAAAAAACTTGTGTGAATTTTGGGTTTTAGAAGTTTTAACTAAGATTTGGTTGGCTCTAACGTGGGAGATAATTTTAAGACGTGACTAGCAGTTTTAGGAAGAGTTTATAGCCTATTCATATAATGGTATAAGGAGAAGTCTCACCACACTTCCATTTAACCCTAAAATCTAAGTGAAAAAGAGAGAGTTTTGGAAAAAACATCATCTTGGGAGAATGATTTAAAAAAGAAGGAGGAAGTATTGAGAAAGAAGTTTATTAGTCATAGTGCATGAAAGTGCAACAGTTTCCTCACCATTAGTTTCAAAGGGATAGTGGAGAAAATCACTAAAAATGAGGCTGACATGGCTTCAATTGAAGCAAAAGTGATGGAAGTTACTGCACATCTGGATCATATGGGATGACAACTTAAGATGCAGTTTATCCATACCAATTTTATAGAAGAAGAAAATCAGGTTTTGTATTTGAAGAACAACTGGATTGAAGAAGATTCAACCAAAGTTATTAACCATCGTTCGTTCTTTCAGATTTACATTCTAAATGCTGAAGGAGAGACTAATGATAGGCCAGGATTTGTTCCACCGAATGGAGAATGGAATTAAGTTTGTGGTTTAATGTTTATGTGTTTAGTGCTTGTTTCTAATGTTAAGTGTGATTAGTATGTTATTAATGTTATGATTATCAAGTGGTTCTGTTTAGGAAGTTTCTCATCTGAGACAATTTGGATTGAGAATTTATTTATTTAAAAATGTTTGTAATCATTCGTGAATGAATATAAGTGTTTGTGTGAAATTTCATGTTATTTTGCGTTGAATTGAATTAATTAAGATTGGTAAATCTTGAGTAAGAGGAGAGATGAAAAGGAAGAAAATAGTTATTAGAGAATTATGAGACCATGTAGGGTTGGTTGAATTAGGCTAGGAGTGCATTTCACTTAAATTAAAAATATCAAAATTTATGCACTGGCGCCTAAGCGCCAAGACCCCGCCCTTAAGTGTTGTCTAAACTGAGAGACAGGTTCCTAAGCGTCAAACCATTCGCGGTTAAGCGCCGGTTCACGAAAACTAGTTTGCGAATAGTTTTAAGTGACAAATCGGTTCAAAAACGCCATTATTGCACCTTGCCTTCACCTTCAACCTCGAGATTTTGCAATTTTGGAGCTAAGACTTACCATATTTTAGAGATTTCTTGGTGGTTTTGAGCAAAATTTGCTAGATTTGATATCGTTGAGGTAAAAGCTCCACTTCTATGTAAAATTTTTTTATTTTCACTATGCATTTTGAGCACATTCATAAGCTACCCAAAAATCACTATTCTTGGTGAAAATTTGAGAAAAAGCTATGGAAAATACATGGATTTGGTAGTTTAAGCTTTTAGGAGTTAAGTTTAGTGATTTAGAGTTGAATTTGGAATTTATTCAATTCAAGAAGCTTGTTAGTTTGAGAGCTCAGGATCGACACAGTGATGCACTCCAATCAAGAAAATTGATTCCTAAGTTGTGTTTTAAAAGTTTGAGAGGAGCTGTACAAGACTTGATTGTTCGCCGTTAGTGGGAGCGGTTCTATTATTTTTCTATTGTTGCAGTGATTTTTGTTGAGAAGGAGTTCTATGTGAATCTCCCCGAAGCTGATGAAGAATGAGTCATGGTGAGGGGGAAGACATTACCTTTTTCACTTGAGGTGATAAATCGATTTTATCATTTCCCCCGAGCATTTTATGCTTTTATTCAACTTATAGTCTTAGTGAGGAGGAGCTAGACGAGATGATTTCATCTTTGACTGATGGAAGAGTACTTTGGAAAATTACAAATGAGAGAAGAGTAAACTTTTCTACTTCAAAGATGCCACTACAAAGGCATGACACTTTTATTTCTGCTCGTTTGCTACCTACAAATCATCTTAGTGAAGTGGCTCATGATCGAGATACTTTTAACTATTGCATCCAACAATTCAAGCCCATCAACATTGGAGCTTTGATTCATAGTGTTATTACCAGTCTTGTCGTCATTGCTACTCTGTAAGTTTGGGATTTGCATCTTTAATTTTTCTTTATGCGAGCAGGCTGGAGTTAGATTTGATAGTTGGGAGGAGATTTTGCAACCTCTTAAGCCCATTACACGTGTGAATGTGAAATCTTATTCACATCATTCCATTTTTGGTTGGAGAGGAGGATTGTCCAGTAGTTCTGCTGCTTCTACATCGCGAGCTTCTACTTGATATGCTTCTACATCTTAGGGTCAAACTTTTGGATCTGATTCTCAGTCACGGCTATTAGAGAGGATATTGAATAAAGTTATTTATACCAATGAAAAGGTATCAAACTTTGAACATTTTGCAGTGCATATGGACAGATACATGAAGAGACATAGTGATTATGAGGGAGAATACAACTTAGCTATGGAAAACCTCATGAGAGGTAATCAAGATGTGGTATTTCCTCAATATCCAAGATATCCGCCTAATGAGCCTGCAGCTACTTGACATAGTGATGAGAGTGATGTAGAGAATGAGGATGATTAGACTGGATCTATAGTTTTTGTTTAATTTTTAGTTTATGTGTTCTTGTGAACTGTAGATGGTGCAATTATTCTGTAATTTTTTTTTTATGTTTTCAATTGTGATTGTTGAGATTGTTAGTTTTTGTTATGTTATGTTTTATTAGACACTACTGTGATGTACTTGCATTTTTGTGAGTAGTTATTATGTTTGGTGGTAGTAATTATGTTAATTGTGTTGTTTATTGTAGTTAGTTAGTTTGTGTTGAACCTAATTCTGGATCCTAGGAAGGTTTAGAATATAACTAACTTTTTACTTAGAAGCTGCTTGTTTAAAATTTTCAATTTACTACCAAATATTTTTCCTTATGTTGCAGTCATGTATGTTTGTCAGTGTGTTTGTTTGCTTTTATAGTATACTCAACTGTAAATTAAAATTTGATCAATTTAATTTTTACTCCTCTTTTTAATTTTTGTACTTGCATATTTAGGATATAAAAATTCTTGCAAGTATGTTATTTTTAGTTTTCATTTTTGCCAATATTTATCTATTATGCTAAAATGTTATATTTTATTAAAAATTCATGTTTGGGGGGGGGAATGAAAAATTTTCTAAAGAACTTAAAAATTTATTTGTTCTGAAATGTATTCCAAATAAATTTGATTTTGATTTGAAGAAAATGATCATGTATATGAAGTTATATTAGGGAAGTAAAATTTTTAATATAGAAATGAGTAAGAGAATTTAATTAAAATTTATAGTAATGAAGAAAAAAACTTAAAGGTAAAATTTTTTAGTGTGGAAAATGTTAAGTATAGTGTAACTATCTTGAGTAGGAAAAATTATATTTTTGAAAAATTTGGAAGATTTAGATTTTTTTTTTCAAAACTTAAATTTTTGTTATTGAAAGTAATTTTCAAAAACTATTATTATGTTTTTTAAGTGAATGGAAATATTCAACTCTTTGCTTTAGGAAAGGAAGAGTGGAATTCAAAATCGTTAAAGACCTATCCAATATAGTAATCCTTGCCTAAAAAAGAGAAAAAGAGAAAAAAAAGGGAAAAAAAGAAAAAAAGAAAAAAAAGAAAAAAAGAAAAAGAAAAAAGAAAAAGAAAAAGAAAAAGAAAAGAAAAATTGAAAAAGGGAGGAGAAGCTTGAGGATTAGTGTCTGATAAAAAATTGGTTCCACATTTGATCTTTCTAGAGTATAAGATTTGAGAAACTCCTAAGCTTAAGGATATAACATGGTAAGTAAAATTATGCTTAATAAAATTTTTAAGTAGAGATGATAAAATACCCAAACTCTAACTTTGGAAAATCTATAATATTTTTTGAACTAGATAGAATTCATATTTTTATATTTCTTAACATTAAAAATTTCTAAACTTTAAGTTGGTCTCATTTACTAATATTTTTTCTAAATTAGACTACTATATTTTTACATCAAATATTTAGAAACACCTAAAGAAACTCATATACATAGTCTACTAATTTAGTTTTTAAAGATTGAAATGTCACTTAAGACAAGTAACATTTTAAGTTTAGGGGATTTTGAGACACCTAAAATATTTTGTATTTTTATACACATTTTTATACCTAATTTTGAGATATTATGCTTTAATGAAAGGTATTTGTGTGTTTTTCTTTCAGGTACAATCAAATAGATAAAAAATGCTAAAAGGAGTGAAAAAGGTTCAAATTTAGAGCAAAAATGATGAAGGTGCCAAAATGAACTAAGGCGCCTAAGCGCCAGAGAGCCGCACCTAAGCTTCAGGTACTCCGCGCTTATGCACCAGAAGTAGCTATTTGATGATTTATTGAATTTGAATGAATTTTTAAAGAGGTGTTTGAAGAAACCCTTGGTAAAAACGTGGGAAATAGTCAATGGACACGAAAATTCATTCAATTGGCTTTTGAAAGGAGGAACTTCTAGAAGATTCATTGAATGAAGACACATTTTAAAGAGACATCAAGGCACCTTTTGGATTTTTATAAAAAATGACTTGGATCATCAAAGAAGAGAGACCAGCCATTAGACATCCACAACCACCATTTGTTCTAGTAACCGCTGTCGCCGCCGCCGACCACTTTCTTTTTATTTTGAGTGTTAGTTTGTATTGTGAGTGAAGGAAGAGAATTCAAAGGAACTTCAAGACATTTGGTGGAGAGGATTTGAGATAAGTGTTTATCTTTGTGACTACATTTGGTTTTAATTTAGATTTCTTGTTTGTGTGCATGATTTCTACTTTTAAACTCATGTGTGGTTGTGTTTTCTCCATGGATTCTCAGTAGTTTTCATTATCTTTTTCTTTAAAGTGATAAGTGATTAATTATTTAAAGGAAGTTGTGTGAAGTATTAGACTTCAATGTTGGAAGAAGTTGTGATGATTTGAAACCTTGTACTTCATTTACTTCTTGATTTGGTCAATTAAGATGTTAATACCTGTTGTGAGAATATGTAAGATCTGAGATGGTATTATCTCAGTCAACAAATGGTTAGAATTACATATTGATTTCATGAATGAGAATGTAGTTCTTGGGGTTAAGTGCAAATAAATAAGGAAATAAATTTTTTAAAGGTGTAGAATTAGAGGACTTTAGAGTGACAGACTAAAACCCCTAATTTGATTTATAATTTTATATTATAATACGAGACGTTAGCCCCCAAGTGGAGGTTGAATAGAAAACTTTAGAGTGAGAGCTAATAACTTCCATACCTAACCAATCTTTAAAACTATTCAAAGTATAAATTAGCCAATGTTCTTTATGACATCTCTAGTAAGGGTAAATAATATTATTGATCTTATTTGACCAACATATTTAGCATACTTTCATAACATAATTTCTATATTTATTACTGATTCATGATAAGGAAAAAGATATTTTACTTATATTGCCCACATCTTGCAAATATTTAGTTAAGTTAATTAGTTGCTTACTTTATTTTCATAAATCAAAGATTACAAAAAGAATCAAATTTTTATTCATATTATAGCATCTTAAGTTTAAGTAAGAATATTTTGATAAGTAGATTTTTTTCATATAAACTTTCTAATTTTTTTAAAGTGCATATTGCAATCTTCCCTGTGGGTTTGATATTCGAGGCTTAATCAAAAAGTTGTATATTACTTGATAACGATACATATACTTGCATAGTATCTCATATTTAAATATTATAACTTTATTCTTATTTGTTTCATAGTGAAAAACTTACTTATCTTTTGTTTTGGATCAAGTTTTTCACTTTGTTGCAAATTAAGAATAACTATTAAGAAAATTAAAAATATAATCACATACATCGTATAAACATCTATATAGAAAGTCATGATCACCCCTCATGTCCCAAAAATTCCCAAAACCTCCAAAATCATTTCAAACCTCCCTTATACCAATCCTAACCACTTAGTGGGCCCAATTGCACCTAAAAACACCACAATTTACCAAAATTCCTAAATTGGCCCTAAATGCCCAAAATCTTCAATTCACCCCCGATTCCACCAACGTGATTTCAAACTTCCCCAATTCCAACTCCAAATTAAATTTCATCATGTCCTAGCCTAATTAAAACCGAATCCCAACCTAGTTGTACCCAATTCTAAACTCTAATTTCAACCTCAAACCCATTAATCCCAAATTGACCAAAAATCGAAAATTCACCAAATTGAGCTCCATGAACAATTCAAATTCCCCAATTTCAAATCCTAAATTTCTCATGACAAANATAATTTCAACCTCAAACCCATTAATCCCAAATTGACCTAAAATCGAAAATTCACCAAATTGAGCTCCATAACAATTCAAATTCCCCAATTTCAAATCCTAAATTTCTCATGACAATTTTCTAAACCAATTTAATCCTTCACACGACCCAAATCCAAATCCAAACCTAACCTAAACCCAAGGCCAAGTCAAATACCCCGAAAATTGGCCTAACTTTAAATTTCATTTAATTGAACCATGTGAACAATTCAATTTCACCCAATTCTCTTCTGAAACTCTTAATGGCCATCATCTAGACCAATTGGACCCTTCAATTAATTTTAAAACCTAGCCCAAGCCAAGACCAAAATCCAATTTTTACCCCAAACCCTAACTATGAGCTTAAAATCCAAATTAACCTAAACCTTTGGAATTTGCACATGCTTAATCTTCTTCGACATTGTTCAGCATCCTAAGATGCTAATTAAATCAACCAAGAACAAAATTTTGAACAATGGACCAAGGATCCCTTAAATCATACAAGTTATCTCCTAAATTTGGCTAAGCTCTCTATCCCATGTCATCAACCCTCAAGCCCTATTGTAATGATAATTAAGACTTCCATTAAACCTCCTGACCTTCCTAGCCACCTCCCCTGGCCTGGTCGGCCGGCCTAGTCACTGGAAAACTCAAATCAAGAAGCCCTCCCTTTGCTCAAACCCAAAATTTTACCCATCTAATGTGGTTCACTCCCATTGGCGAATTGCACCACTCAACCCTCCACCTAAGCAATCTTTTCTACTCCTTGGCTTGCCCTATTCACCATCATGGTCATGGCTATTTAAGCACCACCTCTCACGGCCAAAGAGAGAGTGCTACCAATTCCTGCTTTTAGGGTTTCCTCAGACCTTCCTAAGCTCATCCTAATCAAATTCCAGCCATTTCCCCCAATGTAAATCCAGGGTTTTTTCTGTCACTCCACCAAACTCCGCAAACCTTGAAATTGATTGTTCCATAAGCTTGCCTAAACTAAATGAGGAAGTTCCCATCAAACCTTTCTCTGTCGAGCACTCTAACCCACTCCTAGAGCAAGCCCGTGCCATTAGTTGATCAAACTCATAGCCAGACCGAATTTCTTCTCGAAGCAGCACTTGAAGCATAGTCATGGACTCAAGGTGAAGCTCATCAAGAAACCCAATCGAGGCCTCACCTCTAAGCTTTTAATCATATGGATATGTTCGTCCTCACTAGATGAAGCTATAAAAATAAACCGTGAGTGATTTGGTTGAGTATCGAGTGAGATCAAAGTGTTTTACTGTGGATGGCTCTCTGGTGCTAGCAGATGA
>JXCR01089849.1:0-10350 GCA_002079205.1 Phalaenopsis hybrid cultivar
GGGGGGGGGGGGGGGAGGCAATTCTTACTATAACATATCATATCAACAGAATGTCTAGTCGTGTACTTAACTTCAAAACAACAATTCATGTTTTGATGGTTACATATCCACACATCAGAGGTCTCCTAATATACCACTTAAATTTTTTTAGTGTGTATCATTTGTTCACATTCATTTTCCAAACCAAATAAAATTTGACCCTAAATCTATAAGTGTATTTTTCCTAGTTGTCTCTAGCAAACAGCGATATAAGTGTTATTCTTCTATTACCAAAAATACAACTTTATGGATATCATATTTTTTGAAAATCAATCATATTATCCCAAATCTGACGTTCAAGGGGAGAGTACAACTGACCATCAATGTTGGGAGGCAATTCTTACTGTAACATATCTTATCAATTGAATGCCTAGCTGGGTACTTAACTTCAAAACAACAATTCATGTTTTGATGGTTACATGTCCACAAGTCAAAGCTCTCCTAATATACCACTTAAAATTTTTGGGTGTATCATTTGTTCACATTCATTTTCCAACCCAAATAAAATTTGACCCAAAATCTATAAGTGTATTTTTCCTAGTTATGCCTCGAACAAAAAAAGGTATAAGTGTTACTCTCCTATTACCAAAAAATACAACTTTATAGATATCTTCTTTTTTGAAAATTAATCATATTATCCCAAATTTGACATTCAAGGGGAGAGTACAACTGACCATAAATTTTGGGATGCAATTGATGACAAATACACAACAAACCCAACTACTCCTCATCCTACTCATCCACCTAACTCTCCTACACTTGTTAAGGATATCCAACCAACCCAACCTAAAGTTCATAACAAAGAACTATGTATGTGCAATAGAAGAAAAAAAAATCCTTAAACAGATGGAAGACAACTTGCAAAAATAGAAAACTTCAACCGAAACCCGAATCCACATTTACTTGAAATTTTGGGTGAAGAAGAGTAGTACTTATGAGTTATCCCCTTCCTCTTCTGGTGTTTATGCTAAGGAAAGCTGTACTAGATACCCAATTTAGAAGTATGTATCTTATGGAAAGCTATCCTCAAATTATAGATTATTTATATCTAACCTTGATGGTATGCATATTCCTAAATTCATTCAGAAAATACTTGAAAATCCATAATGGATAAATGCAGTGGAATAAGTGATTCGAGCACTAAGGCACATTGACACATGGATGCTTATTAAATTTCCTCAGGATAAGAAACCAATTAGATTTAAATGAGTGTTCAACATCAAATATACAACAGGTAGGAGTGCTGAGAGATTCAAAGCCAAACTTCTTTCTAAGGGTTTCACACAAGCCTAGTGATTTACTATCAGGAGACGTTCGCACCAATTTCCAAACTGAATACTATCAAAGTTCTTTTAGAAGTAGATAACAAGGAATGGAGATTGCATCAATTTGACATAAAAAAATATCTTCCTAAATGGGGTTCTATAAAAATTATACATGGAGATACCATCAGGACTTGAGAATGATTCCAACAAAAATCTAGTATACAAACTCAGGAAGTCTCTCTATGGGCTTAAACAATCACCAAACGTGTGGTTTGAAATGTTTGTTAAATCTATGAAATCCAATGAATATTCTCAAAATCAAGTTGATCAAATCCTTTTCATAAAACACACTCAGGGAGATAAGATTGCTGCACGGATCATATATGGGGATGATAAGATTCTTACTGGTGATGATGAAAAAGAAATTCTTAAAATTAAAGTGCTTGTTGTTAAGTTTGTAATCAAGGATCTCAAAAACATGAGATATTTTCTAGGTATGATGGTAGTAATGTCCAAGAAAGAGATTGTTATATCACATAGGAAATAATCCTAGATCCGCTAAAGAAAAAATGAATGATTGGATGCAAAACTTGTTGATACTCAGATGGAACCCAATAAGAAGTCTAACAGGGAAGAAGAAAACATATATGCGGAAAAGGGAAGATACCGAAGTTTGGTTGAAAAACTCATTTATCTGTCACATACTAGGTCAGATATTACACAGTCTATCAGCATTATGAGCCTACACATGATAGCCAAATGAAGATCATTTGGAGATGGTATGCAGGATTTTGAGGTTTCTCAAGAAGACTCTCAGTTATCGATTAATTTTTGAGAAAATCAGAAATAGAAAAGTGGAAGTCTACATTGATACTAGTTGAGCCGGAGAACTCACTGACAAAAGGTCCACCATAGGCTATTATTCATATATATGGCGAAATTTTGTTATATAAAAAGTAAGAAGCAAGTTGTTTCAAGCAGTGCAAAATCAGAGTATAGGGTACTTGCCTTGAAAATCTAATCTATTAAGGGATTTGGATTCCAAAATTGTTATGTGAATTGGGATGTACTTCTAATATGCCAATACATATGTTTTGTGATAAATAAGTTGTCATCAATATTACTAAGAATCTTGTGCATCCTGACAATGCCAACAAATTGAAGTTGATAAACACTTCATCTCTGAGAATGTCAATGGAGGAATTATAAAGATAAGCTATATCCCGAAACCAACAAGTTGCTAATGTCTTCACTAAAACCCTTCCTTTCAACGCCTCAGAATTCAGTATCAAGCTTGGTCTCTGCAACATCTACGACCCAACTTGAGGGGAATGAAAATATGAGAATATTTGGTTCCTTTCATATTTACCTCTCATATGTGCCCAGCCACCACCTCCTAACTTGAAGGATTTGATTGAAACCGAAACTTTTTATTAGTTTATTCTCTTCCGATTTTGTGTCTTTCTATTTTTCATTAATAATTATTTTCCTTCCTAATTTAGGTGAGATACGTTCAGTAAGGTTTTAAATAAGGAGGGATTGTTTTCCCTTTATATATGTACCTTATTTGTGAATAATGAGATGAATGAATTTTCCTCCCCAAATATATTTTACACTTTTCATGGTGTCATTTGAGAACAAAATTACGCGAACAAAAGTCACTTACTATTTTTTATAGGCATGAGATCTTTGGGAGAAGCCATAGAGATACATTTGATATTGTTGACATCGATAACAATCCCATAACCAATTTAATTGAATATATTGAAAGACGATGGATGGCATGCATTATTTCGCATTATCGACTTAAAATGTATCAAATATCATGAAACCCTCTCGAAATATTGCCCATTTATAAAATGGATTAAGCCACTGTGTACAAAGATAAAAATTACTAAAAAATACCTTGATAAAAAAACTTGACGAGAAAAAAGATAGACATACACAACGGTATACAAATCTGGTTTGAAATACCTTGATAACAATTGAAAACACCAAAGAATTACTTATTCAAAAAGCAAACCATGGCAAAGCATCTAAAGTCTCAAAATTATCAACACAAGAATTTTTGTGGTCGATCTAACTAAATACAACAAATATTGTAGACAAAGGATGCAGTTTCAAAAAATAATGGCTTTAAAATATCTCAACTGCAATCGAAATTACATAAATGTTGCCATTCGTAAAACAAATGGCATCGTTGTGTGCATAATACATTGGAGAAAGCCCATATTGTCCTATCCACTACATAAAGGAGAAACAAATAATTTAAACGCACACAAGATGATAACACACTAAATGAGACATGTAAATAAAGAAAATTTTATATATAGTACTCTAGGAAAAGAAAAACAATTTTATTATCAACCCCATCAAAATCCCTTAAATTCCGCTCTCCTAAGGTGTTTGTCCATCATCAACACATAAATTTCATCCCGATGTCTTTTCATTAGTGCTAATAATAATAATATTATTAATAAAACAAAATCTCAGCCCATAACCTCTCTACTTCCACTCCCATCTAATGCAACCCCCTCCCTCTAGCAATGAAATGATTGCATGCAACACTACCTCCTCCCGATCTCCCCTCTATGCTCTATATATACTTGTATCTCCCTAAAGTGAGGCCCTCCGCATGCAGCCCATCTACTCTCCTGAATATCGAACCCACAGGGATTGTTCACAATATGCACTATTAAGTAACAAATTTCTATTTCAAAAAGACAATTACTTAAACTAAAGATATTATCACAGTAATTTAAGTTCAATTCTTTTTGATATTTTTGATATTTTGACAATATAATAACTTCTAAAGATAACTTGAGTTTTTGTAAGATAAGAAACACTGAATATGAAATATTTTTTCTTTATCATGAATCAGTAATAAGTATAAGAATTCTGTTGTGGAAGTACGCAAAATTGTGTTGTGTCAAATATGAGCAATATTAATTTTTTACCCTTACTAGAGATGTTATAAAGAACATTGACTAATTTAAATTTAAAATAGTTTTGAAGACCAGCTAGGTAGAGAAGATACCAACTCTCACTCTAGAATTCCCTCGATTCCCTCCACCTGGGGACTAACATCGCATATCAAAACCTAAAACAATAAGTTGGGGGCTTTAACTTGTCATTTTAAAATTCTCTAACTCTACACCCTTCAAAGTTATTTTCTTATTTATTTGCACTCAATCATATGAATTACATTCTCATCCATACAATCTCATGTGATTTTTTCTCATTGTTGACTGAGACAATACCATCCCGATTCTTACATGTTCTCACAACAAATTTTAACATCTCGATGGGCCAAATCAAGAAGTAAATGAAGTACATACAGTTAAATCATCACAACTTCTTCCATCATTAAAGATCAATACTCTCCACAACTTCCATCAAATACTTTATTTACTTATCATTTTAAGAAAAAAAGATAAAGAAAACTACTCAAATTTATGGAGAAAACAAGACCACACTTTAGTTTAAAAACAGAAATCATTGTCAAACCAATAAGAAGTTTCAATTAAAACCAAATGTAGTAACAAAAAGATAGAAACTTATCTCAAATCCTCCACAAAACACTTGAACTCCATTTGAATCTCCTCTTCTTACAACACTCTTAACTCTCAAAGACTAGAAACTAAAACTAAACTAAAATAAAAGTAGATATAGGCATCTTACAATCTCTCCCAGAAATCACAACAAAGAAGAATCTAAGAGAAACACTTGAAGAGACTAGAAGCAGCCCCTCGAAAAATCTCAAGCCTTTCTTTTTATAGTTTTCCAAGAGGTGTCTTGGTATCTCTTTAAAATGGGCCCAAATTCGATGTATTCTCCAAAGGATGCCTCCTTTCACAAGTCTTTTAATCATATTTTTGTTTATAGTGGTTATTACTACCCTCTTTAGTCAATAGGTGCCTCAAATGTCCCTTCAAATTTGTCAAAATGAATTAACCCGTCAAGTAACTGTCACTGACGCTTAAGCGTGGGGCTTCTGACACTTAGTCATGGCCTTCTCTGTTTCGCAGGCGCTTAGGCTCCAAAATACTTTTGCACTATTTTTTCATTTTTGCTTCATATTTAATCATTTTTCACTCTTTCTGTCATTTTTCACCTTTTTAGTTGTACCTGAAGTAAAAACATACAAATATCTTTCATTAAAGTGCAATATCTCAAAAATAGGTATAAAAATATGTGTAAAAACATTATATATTTTAGGTGTATTAGTGAGCTCACCCAACCCTTACAATACTCAAATCACCCCATAGTCTCCACTCTAATGAAGATCTCAACCCAACCGACCTCACTTCACTATTCCCTCCATCTCTCTCTTCCCACCCAAATCAAATCTTCCTTTCTTCTCCCTCTTCCATTCCCTCACATCTACTCTCTATATAAAACAAGAAAATAAGTGAGAAAACAGAGAGGTAGATATGAAAAAAGAAATTATATATATATATATATATATATCATTACGTACATTGCAAACCATACAATCTCGTCGCAACTATGCTTAAATGCAATAAGTGAAACCCAAAAGTATTTTTCTTAATGTAACGAGAGGAACTCGTAGATAATGCTTGCAACACCAGTAAGCGATACACACATTTTTCTTAATGTGATAATGAAATATAAATTTAAATAACTGTGCGCTTTATTTTAATGCGGCAAGAAAATCTTTGTGTACACTTTCATGCAGATATATGGAGACAAAAAATGCCTTTTTGAAGTGGTTATATAGAAGATCATGCCCTTAATGTCTTACGAAGTCAACCATAAATATCTTTCTTGGCGCAGTGAGAAGGATCGGGCTCCTTATAGATGCCCCATCTGCAAGAGAGATTTACCCAGAGAGGATGCCAAAATTTTTGGTGAAGCAACATGAAAATAATAAAACAAAAATAAATGTCCAAACCCAATAATCTAACAAAATAAATTTTAACTATAAATTTTCAAAATATGATCAAAATAAACATTTCCAATACAGCATATCTCGCTCAAACAAACTTGATTAACCAACATCAAACATAGAATCGAACAAGACATTTGATAATTGGCCAAATGATCATGAACATAACTTCTCATTAACTTCTATAATAATCAAAATAATGAATTATAACTATGCAAATTATTAACCGAAAGCATTTGTTTAAAAGTGAAAAAATATCATTGTGTGAATTTATTTATACACTCATGTAGACCTAATGCAAGCAAAAAAATTCATTGTTTTGAATGCACGACAAAAATCTAAATTTCCACAAACTGTGTGTGTGGGTGTCTTGTTCCGTTTCACAAAGCATATGGAGTTTGGCAAGAGTAGAAACAAGCAAACAACCAAGGTAAATAGCTAAAGCAAAAGTGGGAGTCAAAGAGAGAGTGCAAGGGAGAGAAATCGAGAGAGTGACAGAGTGAGTTGTTGAACATGGGGAGACAAAGAACATGAACAACGAAGCGAGGGAACCACATGCTGAGGAGCAAAGTGATGAAGTGAGAAGTCGAGTGAGTGTTTCAAGCTTGAAGCTTTTATGATTCATCCCTAATATGACCCTGGTTCGAGTCCCCTTTTGCAAAAATAAGATTGCTAATGAATTAGTAAACTTAGTTGGCAACACCATATCCATGATTGCCCAACTATTCTTTGTCCCTTGCAAATCCATTAGTTCCCAATCAAGCCTTGAATCCTCACTATCAAAGAGTCAAATTGGAGAAAGATTTTTATTGAATATTTATTGCATAGAAAATTTCCTAGCAACCGTTTATTGACCACTCAAAGAGTTTCATCCCTTTGCTTCATCTCTAACAGGTGTTTGTCGTATAACAGGACTACCAGAAGTATTCTTTCATAATAATATTACTACCAGGCAAGGATTTCTAAGAGCGTTGAAGCTATAACCTAACTTATTGTCATAACAATATTACTTCAAAATTTTTATAAAATATTATTATGAAAACTTATACTTTAGAGCTCTTACGGACTATTTAGCCTAACATGACTCTAATACCAGACTAGCTAAAATATCTAAAATTAGATAATAAAATAAGAAATTTATTAAACTTGAAAAACTTACATTGATTAAACTTCTTACAGACTTGATAGAGGAGATAGAAGAGCACACAGAACAACTGAGACTAGAAATTGTATACAAAGAAATATAACAAATGAGTCCTATATATAGTAGAAGACACAGACTTCATACTACAAATATTTTACAATATAATTAATTAGATTTCTTTCGGTGAAAGAAAGAATATAATAATGTGCTTTTACTTTAAAAAAAAATTTTTCTGGATAAAAAAAAAATCTTAATAATGAAATGGAATAACTTTGAAAGTTACTTTATAAAAGTTAGTGCTGTCTAATCTTCACTATTCTTTTTAGTTAGCTGACTTGTCACTTACGGCTATCCTGGTCATCATAATCTGTCACAAATTCTCTGTCAAGTGACATTCCTTCTTCGCCATTTTAAAGAAAAAATATTGTATCTTTCAATAACCCTTGAATTACTCCTAGTACATCTCAATGATTCTTCGTTGAAGTCATTTCTCACTTTTATGAGGGTATTTTTTATGAATAACTTCCTAAATTTCTTTAATGGATAGTTCGTCATTAACAGGAGCTCCTGATGAGAACTGTAAAACTTTATATATCTGGATAATGGCTTAATTTGATGAAGTTTTTCATCAACATTAAGTTTTGTCCATCATTTGAGTAAAAATTATCTCTAAAGGCCAAGATAATTAAAAGTATCTTTTCCTAGGGTTATAGTCTAGGCCCAAGCCAACGAATCTAGCAAACTATAAGAAAGTAAACTAAATTTTGTTCTTGTAAAAACCTCCTTAGACTAATGCTTCTCATTTTGGGAGAAGCTTCAACACATTCATTATAACAATCTTTTACTGCTTCGGGTAGATACTCAAGATTCACCCCGAAATATCTCGACCAGCGGTAGAACCAAGCTGGTAGTTCTTCTTTAAATAAATCTCTGGTTACAATGATGAAATAAGAATATTATAAATGATTTATAAGAAACAAAACTTTCTCCATTGTTTGGATATAAGTCCTGTAATTAATTGTAATTTTTTCATGTAAATTTACAATTAATTAAATAAGTCTTTCTTAGAATAGAGTTAGACTCCAATCCTTATGATGAACAATCTTCTATATTATATATTTATTGTATAAAGTAAAACGTGTGCGTCATCTTTGGTATGCTCAAAGGTGACACATTTAATCTGAATTAAAATTTTTCACGAGTCTCTATTGTGAAAGATTCATAAGGAAATGAGTTATTTGTCAAATATCTCTCAAATAAAGTCATTTGAATTATTTATATGATAATCCTCAGGATTGATGTCTATAATATTTTGTTTAATCGATTTAGTAACATAAATCAGTTCAGTTGCCACGACTTCTTTCAGAGGAGTAACTTTAGTGAATAATGACTCATTTTTCTGTATAAGAAGCAAGAGCATGAGCTTTTCCATAAAGATATTCAAGTATGCCAATTAGACCTCAAGCAATAGTGAAATTTTTAATATAACTTACTCTCCCCCGTGAGAGAAACACCACCTCTAATGTTTTGATTAGAAATTGGCATTCGATGTCGATGTGGGGTGATCCACCCCTGAGGATTGCAGTAAGAATTCTCGGGTTAACAAGTCGGGCAGAGAATTAAAAGTATCTTTAATATATTAAATATAAAATTCAAAAATAAATAACCAAGCTTGTCAAGCGACAAAAATCTGCTTAGAAGCTAAATTATTAACATCTTTCAGTAAAATAAATTTAATAGAAAAATAATCAATACAAAGTAAAAATTTTTATTCAAAAGATCATCTTGAAATTTGAAATACATTTTATAACTGATAATATTTCTTTTTGAATGAAGGAATACATTTCTTGCATAGGATCTCACTTGTCCGAGGTAAAATGAATTAATTCTTTTTTATAAGAATTAATCTATTATAGAATGCCACCATAACCTAAGTTAGAAGCACCAGTTTCAATGAGTTTAAGTAAATCAGGATTAGCGAGAGTTAAACATGTTAGATTTTTAACTCCTTGTTTAATATTTTGGACAGCTAGTGTATGAAAATATATCCAAGGAGAAGAAATTTTCTTTAATCTATCAAATAAGGGAGCAATATCAATTGTAAAATTTTTATAGAAGAAATTAGCTACATAGTTAAGAACTCACAGAAATGTTCATAGCTGTCTTTTATCAATTGATCATAAAATTTATCTGCAAATTTAATACTTCTGTTGATAGGAATAATAGAGGTATCGGATATATTATGTCTCAACAAACATAATTTAGTCGGAAATAATTTAATCTTGGGGCTGAAATAACTAATCCAGTCCGATGAGTTGTCCATTTAAAAGTTTTTCAAATGCTTAAAGTGTTCTTCAAGTGTTTTGGAGAACACCAAAATATCATCAATGTAAAAAATGATGTATTCAAAGTGATCTTTGAATATATCATTCATAATATGTTGAAAATCAGAAGGGGATTTTTTAGCCCAAAGGGCAGAACATTTCATTCAAAATACAATAAATGTTGTTTTATATATTTTTTTCTTTGATCTGATTCTGTCAATACCTAGCTTTTAAATCAAATTTGGAGAATATGAGCTTTATGTAATATGTTGAGTCCCTTTACTATGGATATAATATCCAATCCATCTGAGGACTTTATTAAGCGATTTATAATTTATTACAAGCCCAATTTTTCCTCTTTTAGTTTCTGTTGCATTAATCACATAAAATGCAGCACATGGCTAGGGCAAATAAGAGTATCATATTAACCCTTTAGATAATAAATTAAAGATTTCTGTATTGCATAATACAAGATAAGAATCTTCCATTTGACGAAAATATTGCTTTTTTTTTGTATATCCATCTCATTAAACCATTCAATATAAATGTAATTTTAATTTTCTACCCGACTTTTTAATCTGAAAATTCTTGCAAGGATCTTCAGGGTTGGATCACCCCCATCGTCATCAAATGTCAACTTCTAATCAAAACATTAGAGATAGCGTGTCC
>JXCR01089870.1:0-18813 GCA_002079205.1 Phalaenopsis hybrid cultivar
CTCACCATCTCGTGCTCTGCTCCATGGGAGAGTTGCCAAGACACAAATCCCATAGAAACCAGTCGGCATCTGTCTTCATGTGAGCAGCTGCAACAGAGGAAGCAGAAGCAAATCTGAAAAAGCTTTGCAGAGACTAAGAAGCCCCCACACTGCATGACAGAAGGGAGGGAGGGGAAGAGAATCGTAGGATGAGGATTCGTGCCAATCTCAGTCTACCAGATGAGAGCCACTCGATGGATTTATTCATGACAACAAAAGTATTCAGTACAATTATTAAAAGCACTGCCCCCTTTCATGCCAAGGCAGGAAGTCGTCTCTTTGAGTGAAAGGCTGCGTGCTTTTTTTCCCTCCTCTACTTTCTTCCTCTTTAAAATCATCGGATAAACCGGAAACAGGGTTCATAATCTCTGGTCCGGAGAACATGGCTGGAGAGGCGCATCAGCATCAGGCAGCCATGGGTTATGGCGAGTTCTCGATGCAGGGATACGAGGCTTCAGGTAGTCAGGAGCTGTACAACTTGCAGACGAGGATGGAGATGCTTGAGTTCCCTTCCAAGCACCATCATCATCAACATCAACATCAACATCATCAGAATCACCATAACCCTGAAGCGTCATGGAGATCAGCTGCACTTTTTGCTCGGCATGGAAGCGACGACTCCCCTGTCAGCGAAAGCCTGATGGTCTCCTCTGACGCCGTGGCATGGGATCAACCAAGACAGCTCGTGGTCGACGATTCCTTGAGATGCTTATTTCCCGTTCACGATGAAGAACAACTAAACCAGGGGCTTTCTCTGTCACTTTACAACCCGGAGCCCTCTGTCGTCGTCGAAGCGGCGGCCGATTATCACCGATCCTTAATGTTCTCAAGGGCGGCGAACACTAACAGCACCGTTTCTCATCAGCAAGGTTTCGCCTTTCACGGCGCCCAAACATCTGGGAATGTAAGCAGCCACAAGCTAAGGCTTTCGAAGTACTTGATTCCAACACAGGAACTACTTAGTGAGTTCTGCGATCTTGGAGGGGTGAAAGCCACGAAGCAGAAACAACATAACACAAGGTTTGAAGAAGGCGGACCTTCGTCCGGCTCTCCAGTTATGCACTCGCTGCAAAATCTCGACATACTTGAGCTTCAAAAACGAAAAGCAAAGCTGCTGACACTGCTGGAAGAGGTGAGCTTCATTATACTCTTTATTTAACAACTCCCCAGCTTAATCCACTATGATTACACTATACCGGATGTCAACAAGGACGATACTTTTTTAACCTGGTGGTGATGGAGTTGGATTGGGTGATCTGTGAGCTCGAGGGTTCAATAATGGTGGGGCAGCCTAGCTGCTATAAATGTTAAGCTGAGCCGAAGGTGGGGCAGATTGACGTTTTCAGCCCTTTCTTTTACTTTTAGAAACCTCTATTCTTTTTTCCCTGCGTAGCCATTTATAACTCCACCAGTTGAACCCTATCCCCAGATTTAAATTGAACCCACCGAATCGCTCGAATTTCATCATGAGAACTGTTGAAGGGCCTGCCAGAAATCCTACAATTTTCCTTCATACAAAAGCTAGAAATAATTATGTCTTAATATCACTATCTCGCCTTATGTTAAAATCTTCAAAATCAAATAAAGTATAAATTCAAGAGATAAAATTTTGCCTAAAAAATTTCATTTTTATCATTAATTCGTATGATTCTTCACATTAGTTGCTATTTTGGAGAAATTTGTATACAGTTTTCAATGTAAGAAAAGTAAAGATGATTATAGCAATTGATGTAATAGATTTCTGTCCACTCAAAAAGCAATCCCAAAGCTCTTATTGAATTATTTAAATAATTAANCTGAACCCTATCCCCCGATTTAAATTGAACCCACCGAATCGCTCGAATTTCATCATGAGAACTGTTGAAGGGCCTGACAGAAATCCTACAATTTTCCTTCATACAAAAACTTGAAGTAATTATGTCAATTCAAAATTAATATTACTATGTGGGCTTATGTTAAAATTTTCAAAATCAAATAGTATAAATTCAGGAAAAAAAAACTTTGCCTAAAGAATTCATTTTTATCATTAATTCATATGATTCTTCACATTAGTTGCTATTTTGGAGAAATTTGTAAATACAGTTTTCAATGTAAGAAACGTAAACATGATTATAGTAATTGATGTAATAGATTTCTGTCCACTCAACAAGCAATCCCAAAGCTCTTATTGAATTATTTAAATAATAATAAAAAAAGAATAAATATGCATCTACTATTATTCATGTATCAAGCCATCGATCTTTTGTGTAATAAATTCGAGAAAAAAAAAATTATCTTATGATATTCCATACAATTTTTATAGGATAAAAACAAAAAAGCCATAGATTATATCAATTAAATATTTAAAATTAAACAATGCTTAAATTTTCTAACAAACCGAAGCTTCTTCAACTTTTTTTTTTTGTAAATTTCATTTTATTTTAAGCATATTTTTCCTTCATCACTCCCTCCTCCTTCTTCTTCTTCTTCTTCCTCCCATCTCCCTTGTCATCATATCTCTGTTGCTCCAAGCCAAACATAACTAGAAACTCACGAAGCTGTATCTCAAAAAACAGGTAGACCGCAGATACAAGCGATACTGTGAACAAATGAGAGCGGTGGTGTCATCCTTCGAGGCCGTCGCCGGCGAAGGCTCGGCCACTACATACCTCGCATTGGCTTCCAAAGCCATGTCGAGGCATTTCAGAAGCTTAAGAGATGGCATCGTAAACCAAATACAGGCGGCGAAGAAAACCATGGGAGAGAAGGACCCCATTGCTGCAGGAATAAGCAGAGGTGATACCCCAAGGCTAAAGGTTCTCGACCAATGTTTCAGACAGCAGAAGTCCTTTCAGCAAGGAGGAACTTTGATGGATCAACATCCATGGCGGCCACAGCGTGGCCTTCCCGAGCGCTCGGTGTCCATACTCCGAGCTTGGCTTTTCGAGCACTTTCTTCACCCGTAAGTCTTCTTCTTTTGCTTTTCCAATTTTTTTTCACAGCCGACACGATTATAATTACAAGTAATTACAAGGTTATATCTTTTAACTTGCAATTGATTAATAATTAGCCGCACGGCAGTGTCTTGTCATTTTGGTTACATACGTTTCGAAATTTTAATCAGCTGCTGTGTTTCTTTTTTTTTTTTTTTTTGGACGTTGACTGTTTGTCTTAAACAATTATTGAAGATGTGATGCAAATTAATTAAAATTAAATAAATTGTAGAAATTTGACGGTGAAGGGATTACTGCGCGCAATTAAGTTCTTAGAACTATTATTTTGTGTGAGTAAGAACATTCTTATTTGAATTTGCATGAGTTCTAGAAATAAGTTTCTTTACAAACAATCCTAAAAGTATAATAAAAAGGTTTTATATATGGAGCAAATGTTGGAAAAAGGAGGCAATTTTGACGGTGCAATGCATGTTTTTTAATAAATTCATTTTTTGTCTTCATATAAACTATTTCACATTATTATATTATCCTAAAATTCTTTATTATAAACTGTGTATTAACGTTGAAAGTCTTTTATAAGAAAATTTAGTGTGTTTGACTACGACTTTAGGATTAACGGGCAAGAAACAATCGATGGACCAATCCAAGACGGAGAAACTTGAATGATTACATGTTATTTCTTGAAGAAGTTTGATGTATATATATTAAGTTGAATTTGTCTTAATAAGTGTTATGGAACCGTTCTCAAGCTAAAAAAGGCTACATCTTTTTCAAAATAATTATTATGGAACCATCTGAGCAAAGTTTTTCCTCTGACATATAGAATTTATCTCTTTCAAGTTATTTCTTCACCATGCATATAGTTTTTAAATTTTTTGTCACGTAAAAATGTTGCCGAGGAGACCACCCCCCAACAATCTCTGTTTATGATTTAGAATATTGTTATAATAGATGATGGGTTCTATTAGTATTGTTTCGCAACAATAGCGTAGAAGTAAACGATGAAGAAACTCCCATGTCAAGCAACAACAGTGCAGAAGAAACTCCGATGCATGCCATTGCGTAACACCGGAGCTGTTTCTGCACTGCACTGCACTGCTCTTGTAGAACAAATATTATAGCTTGCTTTTTATTTCTTTATACAAGTAAAAATAGCTATTTTTACTCTTTTTATTAATATCTTATAAAACCAGAAAACTTCTCTCGTAAGAAATTCAGAATTTTGTTGCGACTTTGTATAATGATATCCGATTATTTATTTGAAATACGTTTTGCAGATTGCACCGTATTTTCTTCAAATTTAACAGCTTTTGTGTACTTGTGGACGAAAAAATTAATAAAAGATGACAACTTGCAGGTACCCTAGCGATGTTGATAAGCATATATTAGCCAGGCAAACCGGCCTCTCAAGGAGCCAGGTACGTCCACGTCATAAACATCCCTTTCGCTTAATTACTTATTAATCACCATTCTCTGCATGTCACTAATCAATGTTTAATTTATTCATTTAAACTAATGAATGTCTTGCCCAACTTTAATTGTTTTATCGACCCTCCATAGATAAAACAAGATTTTGACTTTGTCAACCGAGTCCTTGAAACAAATTAAGTAATTATGATAGCAATGACATCCGTCCACGCACGATACAAATTCATCATTTTTAAACTAAAATGTATTTAACATAAAATACTATTTTGTTTTATGCAAACAATAATATAGGAACTTTGTATTACAGAATTATGTTAGTATACTATTAAGGTCATTTTATGTTAGGATTAAAGATAATTTTTTTAATTATATTATGCATTTTTAAATTACATTTTCTTAAAAATTTAATAAAAATATCTCATTCTTAATTTGATTTAATCACAATTATTAGTGCAGACAAATTAATAATGAAATAGTTAATGAAGTTTCAAATGTATTATTTATTATAATGAATTTCATCCTGGCCAAGTCTATGCCTAATACTTTGTTTTTTCTCAACTAATCTTTGTGCATATAATATTGCAGATAACCATCATCTAATTATAATCAAATAGAGACAGTCCAATTTGTATGATTAATCATTTCTTACAAAAACATTTTTTTATGCATCTTATGCTTTGCAATGAATAATAATTTACAGTTTAATACAACTTGTACAATTTATGATGGCGACACAATAATAAATTTGAAGAATTGAAAGATTATTTTAAGGCCAGAATTATTTAAAATTAAAACGTTTTGTTTGAAAAGCATTACTCTTCTGCAATTTGAATTTCATGTTCGCTAAGGGGTAGTTTAAATTTTGATTTTTATATCACTTGAATTTCTTATATCAATCACTATTTTAGCTTGTTTTTAATTGAAATAGATGGACCATTTCAGACATAAATAATTAAGATGCCTATCTATGTGCATACGTAAGAATTAAGTGGTTTATAAGTAAGAGTCTGTTTGGGGCAGCTTAAGGCGACTCTCTAGTGTAAAAAATCCAAATGCGTTAGGCTGCGTTTTCAAAAACGCGAAAACCAAACGATTAGACTGTGTTTTCAAGAATGCTGCCGCAATTATAAGCTGACCCAAACGGGCCCTAAATCTCTCTAAAATCATTAATCTTGATTTTTAAAAAAATTGTTAGATTTATTTAAACAAATGAGCATAACAATAACTTTGATGTATTTCTCTTGCAATAAACCCATATCAAAATCAATCCAAATTTTTTTAGATTTATTATGATCAAAATGTAGTCAAAGTATATAGATAAAAAATATTATTTATTTAAATTAACAACAAAAAAAAAAGCGAGTTTAAAATAACTACGAAAGTGCCCCTGCAGGTCTCCAACTGGTTCATCAACGCAAGAGTGAGGCTCTGGAAGCCAATGATAGAAGAAATGTACACGGAAGAAATAAAAGAACACGAAATGCAGTCCAACGGAGCACCTCAAGAAGACGACCGGAAACCTAACCCCAGCAACTCCCATGGCATAGCAATCTCCACCGAACAGAAACCTCTCGCCGCCGAACTGCTCGCAGAGCCGGACTCACTCTCCTCTATCATCAACCACCACTCCGAATCCAGAAGCCGTCATCCCAATCCAAGAAATCAAATCACTTTACAAAGAACAGAGAATTTCGGCATTGCCGACCTTGACTTCTCTTCCTACAACGGATGCAGTACACAAAGCTATAGCAGCAACGGCGTGTCGCTCACGCTGGGGCTGCAGCATCATGAGATATCTCCGGTGAATCCACAGCCTTTGTTTTATTCTAGAGGGCAGATGGAGGAGTGTCAGCCAGTTCAGTTTTCCANGAGAATTTCGGCATTGCCGATCTTGACTTCTCTTCCTACAACGGATGCAGTACACAAACCTATAGCAGCAACAGCGTGTCGCTCACGCTAGGGCTGCAGCAACATGAGATAACTCCGGTGAATCCACAGCCTTTGTTTTATTCTAGAGGGCAGATGGAGGAGTGTCAGCCAGTTCAGTTTTCCATTCTTGATGGGGATGCGCAGAATCTTCCTTACAGGAACTTGATGGGTGCTCAGTTGCTGCATGATTTGGCTGGATGAAGAAACATGACGGCGGTGGAGAATTCAGAATTTAAAAATGAGATTGTGGGAGGAAACTTTAATATTATATGAGATATATGAAATTTTAAATTGTAAGCTTGATTCCCTGGCTTGTCTTGATTCTGTCAATATCTGTTGAATTCTTGAACGATGTTCTGAGTTGGGAGACCGTTGGGATTTTGGATGGAGAGGTGAAGGGGAGCGGTACGTGTATATATTGCAGAAATCAGTTCATTTGAGTGCTTTGTTTTGTGGAATTGCATTTGAAGTTTTAGAATGCCGTTAGGGTTAGCGGGAAGAAGATGGCGTGCGTGTGTGTGCGCGCGCGTGTATTTATATATATAATAGCCAACTAGATGCAGGTTGGCTGTTAACTTAGAGACAATCAAATTCTGCATATTGGTATAGAATTAAATCGGTTATTTCATAGTTGAAAATCATTAGATGATCAGGTTGCAAGAATTGTTCGTAGGAATATTTTTATATAAATAAAAAAAGAGAGGATTTTGGACTCATGAGATAAATATTTCACATAAAAGATCATAAGGCATTGCTCAAGTGAAAACAATTACGTTAATGATTATAATGATATGCCCTTCAAGTGATTGGAGTTGTGATTATGATATAAAAATTTAGATGATAGGGAGTTGTCTGTTGTGGCAAGGATAAAAAGTAATGTCTACTATCAAGGACGATTAGATTAGAGAATTCTAATAGAAAGATGAGGGTAAATGTCTAAGTCGATCATCAAAGTGCTTTATATGATGCACGAAATTAATAGTTGACATCGATTAGTAGGTACACACAGGTAATTTGATAAAAAGTGAGTAACTGGAAGTGTAGATAGACACTTGGGCACTATTTGGTGCCTCTTTTTTTGATGCACTGCGGTGCGTTTAGAAAATGCTTCGCGACGGTGTTTTTGAAAAATTTCAATAAAAGGCGCGCCACGGGTTCGACCCTGTGGCACACGTTTTGTCTTTCATTTATGTTAGGCTTTTTATTGCCCTACCCTAGGCTCTCTCCTTGTATTCGGCTCTCCCTTTTATCTCGCGAGCTCTTCGTTCCCGTGTACCGCTCTCCCCTTTCTCATGATTCCGCCCTAACAGTAACATCAACTCTCCTCCTCCTCTCTGATCCGTGGCTCCGTTGGCAAGGGTTTGCCCATCTTCTCCTCTTCCTATCCCCTCTGTTCTTCTGCTTCTTTTGGTTCCTTTGCTCTATGTCAGCCCATGGTATTTTCTACCATCATCTATTCTGACATTTTAATTTTGCAATCATTTTAGCTTCTCTGAGCTTTATTCAATCGATGATTTTCGGGTGGTTATGCATTGGTGATGTATTTTGTAAGATCTGTGATTTTGGATCTCACAATTTTCTTTAGTGATGGTGTTGTGATGGGCTGTTATGTGATTTTGGTCTCTCTGTGTTCTATTCGGTTTATATTTTGGGTCGTGGTGGTGGTTACTTTGATGTTACCCGAAATATTTAGGGTGTTGGGGGTGGTTTTTATGATGTCGTCGTGAATGCTTTTTTGGTGGTCATCACAGTTACTGTGATGTTGCCTGAAATTTTGTACATTGATCGTGGTGGTTAGCCGAACATTTGTGTTTTGATGTTGGTGGTTACTGTGACGTTGTACAGTGTTGTTGCAATGTGATGTTTGTTGAATATGATTGTGTTGTGATGTTGGTGCTTGCTATTGTGATGGTGTAATGATGAAAAGCATTGGTGTGTGGTTGTGTTTGTGGAAGTGTTGGTGGTAGTGAGTGGAGGTGTGGAAGTGTTGGTGTATGGTTGTGTTTGTGGAGTGTTGGTGGTGGTGTGTGGAGATGTGAAAGTGTTGGAGTGTGTTTGTCTGTGATTGTGTGTTGTGTAGAGGTATACATGTTTTGGTGTGTGGTTCTATTATTGTGGGGGTGTTGGTGGTGCTGTGTGGAGGTGTGAAAGTATTGGTGTGTGGTTGTGTTTGTGGAAGTGTTGGTGTGGGGTTGTGTGTGGTTATGTGTTGTGTGAAGATGTCGCTGTGTGGTTGTGTTGGGGTGGAGGTCTTGGGATGGAGGTATGGAGGTGTTGGTGCATTGTGTGGAGGTGTGAAAATGTTGGGTTGTGGTTGTGTTTGTGGAAGTGTTGGTGTGGTGTGTGAAGGTGTGGAAGTGTTGTGCGTGGTTGTATTTGGGGAAGTGTTGGTGGTGATATGCAGAGGTGTGAAAGTGTTGGTGTGTGGTCTAGTGTGGTTGTGTGTTGTATGGAGGTGTGGAGGTGTTCGTGTGTGTTTGTGTTGGTTTGGAAATGTGGAAATATTGGTGTGTGGTTGTGATTTGTGTTAATTAATTCTTCTTCCAAATATTTATGTTTAGCATTTTCTATGTTAGTAATGTAATGGTTAGGGCAAAAGAAGTCGGCTCATTAGCTATGTGGGATAAGAAAGCCAAACTCATATTTTGTGGCCTCTGTCTTAACGAGGTCAAACTAGGAAATAAGCCCATCGCCTATTTTAATAAGGAAGGGTGACCAAATATTATGAAAGTATAAAAGGGTTCAAGAAAATGACAAGAATGGAATACTCTAGAATGCAACTGAAAAACAAGTGGGATCAATTGAATAAGGACTTGAAAATGTGGAAGGAATTGAAACAAGGNCGCGCGCGTATCTGTATATATAATAGCCAACTAGATGCAGGTTGGCTGTAAACTTAGAGACAATCAACTTCAGCATATTGTTATAGAATTACATCGGTTTAGGTACTTTTATTTTCGATTCTTCGGAATTTGAAGGTTATTTCATTATTGAAAATCATTAGATGATCAGGTTGCAAGAATTGTTCGTAGGAATATTTTTATATAAATAAAAAAAGAGAGGATTTTGGACTCATGGTATAAATATTTCACATAAAAGATCATAGGGCATAGCTCAAGTGAAAACAATTGCGTTAATGATTATAATGATATGCCCTTTAAGTGATTGGAGTTGTGATTATGATATAAAAATTTAGATGATACGGAGTTATCTCTTGTGGCAAGGATAAAAAGTAATGTCTACTATCAAGGACGATTAGATTAGAGAATTCTAATAGAAAGATGAGGATAAATGTCGAAGTCGATCATCAAAGTGCATTATATGATGCACGAAATTAACAGTTGGCATTGATTAGTAGGTACACAGGTAATTTGACGATAAGTGGGTAACTGGAAGTGTAGAGACTCTTGGGCATTATTTGGTGCCGCTTTTTTTGTGTGCGATGCATGAAAATGCATTGTGGTGCGTTTAGAAAATGCTTTGCGACGGTGTTTTCTAAAAATTTCAATAAAAAGCACGCCGCTGGTTCGATCCTGTGACACACGTTTTGTCTTTTCTTTATGTTCGGCTTTTTACTGCCCTACCCTAGGCTCTCCCCTCATATCTTGCTCTCCCTTTTTTTTCTCGCGAGCTCTTCGTTCTCGTGTACCACTCTCCCCTTTCTCGTGATTCCACCCTAACAGTAACATCAACTATCCTCCTCCTCTCTGATCTGTGGCTCCATTGGCAAGGGTTTGCCCATCTTCTCCTCTCCCTATCCCCTCTATTCTTCGGCTTCTTTTGGTTCCTTTGCTCTATGTCGGCCCATGGTATTCTCCACCATCATCTATTTTGACATTTTAATTTTGCAATCATTTTAGCTTCTCTGAGCTTTATTCGATTGATGATTTTCGGGTGGTTATGCACTGGTGCTGGATTTTACAAGTTCTGTGATTTTGGATCTCGCGATTTTCTTTAGTGATGGTGTTGTGATGTATTGTTATGTGATTTTATCCTCTCTGTGTTCTATTTGGTTTATATTTTGGGTGGTGGTGGTAGTTATTTTGATGTTACCCAAAATATTTAGGGTGTTGGTGGTGATGTTTATGATGTCGTCGTGAATGCTTTTTTGGTGGTCATGGCAGTTTATGTGATGTTGCCTGAAATTTTGTACATTGATCGCGGTGGTTAGCCGAACATTTGTGTTGTGATGTTAGTGGTTATTGTGACGTTGCACAATGTTGTTGCAATGTGATGTTGGTTAAATATGATTGTGTTGTGTTGTTGGTGCTTGTTATTATGATGGTGTAGTGATGAAAAGCATTGGTGTTTGGTTGTGTTTGTGGAAGTGTTGGTGGTAGTGAGTGGAGGTGTGGAAGTGTTGGTGTATGGTTATGTTTGTGGAAGTGTTGGTGGTGATATGCGGAGGTGTGAAAGTGTTGGTGTGTGGTCTAGTGTGGTTGTGTGTTGTATGGAGGTGTGGAGGTGTTTGTGTGTGTTTATGTTGGTTTGGAGATGTGGAAATATTGGTGTGTGGTTGTGATTTGTGTTAATTAATTCTTCTGCCAAATATTTATGTTTAGCATTTTCTATGTTAGTAATGTAATGGTTAGGGCAAAAGAAGTCGGCTCATTAGCTATGTGGGATAAGAAAGCCAAACTCATATTTTGTGGCCTCTGTCTTAACGAGGTCAAACTAGGAAATAAGCCCATCACCTATTTTAATAAGGTAGGGTGACCAAATATTATGAAAGTATGAAAGGGTTCAAGAAAATGACAAGAAGGGATGACTATAGAATGCAACTAAAAAACAAGTGGGATCAATTGAATAAGGACTTGAAAATGTGGAAGGAATTGAAACAAGGATTCATAGGCTTATGTTGGGATTCAATCAAACGAATTATTGATGCTTCAGAGAAATGGTAAGCTGGGAGAATGGAGGTGAGAACTCCTTGTATACTTTCTTTTCTTGACTTTCTTTTCCTAAACTGTATGAGCATACCCACGTCCTCTTATATTGCAGGTAGTGTCAGCTGCTAAAAAAATTCAAATTTAGTTGTATTGACCCTGATCTGGAAGAAAGGTTGGACGAAATGTTTGGTGTGGTCGTGGCAACGAGGACTAATACTTGGACTCTTAGTGAGCAAGGGTTTACATGCATAAGTGAGAACTTGGATATTGAGCAAGCAACTAAACCCGATAAAGGTCCTAACCCAAACCAAAATGAAATGGAGCCCACATGTAGGTCAAAATGTCTCAATAAAAAAGAAGGGACTACTTTCATTAGAAGCCAAATATTAAAACAAACAGCTTCATGCACCAGTGACCCCGGGACTTCATAAACGATCTCCATCGAACAAGTTATCCGAGCTTTAGAGGCAAGTCTAGGAATTTATGAGGACATGTCATTATATTTGAACTTCACGAAGTTGCTGGAGGACCCAACCAAAAGAGAGTTCTTCATGAAGATGAGCCCTAACCATAGGGTCAATTTTTATGACGACGGAGATGCTTGATTATATTCAGTTATCTTTAAACAATTTATATTTATTTTCCAGTAGGTTTATCAGATTTCTGATTTGGATGTTTTTTTTTCCTTTTTCTTGGAGCAATGTTAATGTTATTTTAGATATTTGTCTTCTCATCGTACACTGCATAATTCGTTATTTGAAGTTTATTTAAGTTGTTTGATTCACATTTCTTACTTGAACAGAGCACTTACACAACATAAATTCACAAAGAGAGAGGACGCGGAACTAGAATAGTGATAGTAGTATGTTTGATGTGCAAGTACTACAACTAATACATAGATCAGTCTCTTGCATGTTGTTATCTTACTTTGGTGATAAATGGGTTGGAGAGCTACTTAATAAAATGCCCTACAAGATTCAACAAAATATTTCATATGGCATAGCCCATATTTATAGATCTTCTAAATGAATTACATATGAATTATAGGCTTCATGACTCTTCTAGAATGACAACTAGAGAGTTGTTAGCAACAACACGCTACATTTTATCACATAATGAGAGACAATCAATATATACTTTTCAGTGGGGTTTAAAACTCTTATTAGTTTGTCATCAAAGATTGCCAATCCAGAAGACTCATCATTTGAGAGGACTCCAATAAAAATTATAAATGACCCGCAGTATATGTCATTTTTTAAGATAAATCTTTTTACTCATTATATTCAGAATTCAAATTGAGTAGTGCAATTCACACAACCTTCTTTAGTTTGTTAGAACTATGTAGAAGAGATCAATGAAACACACGTGGGTGCAGTCGTATCCAATAAAGAAAGGGTTGCATTCATTGGGTGGTGTGTATCATCAACACAAAATGTGATAGTTGTATGCAATTTTAACATTTGTTTTATATTTGTTACGACTAATTGAGAAGACAGTGCACATGACAGTCATATATTCGTTTTTGCCACAAAAAATCAAAAACACAACTTCCCTCACCAACATCGAGGTCTGTTTAACTATTAATCATATTTTGTGTATTTGTTGTTGGGGCCGTCAGATAAGTGTACAAGAAATCACATATTGTAGAACTTAACATCTTCGAAATTCCTTACAAATTAAAGTTTTCCTACCTAAAATTAAAAAAAAAAATTTATAAGAAATTGACAAGATTATATACTCTTAAGGAGTTATTTTCAATCTTTTTATGATGATCTATCAAATTATTAGTTGGCATAGAATAATTCTAGTTGCTTGTCTCTTATTTTAAACAACGATCAAGCATTCCCACCCATCGGTTAGCCAAGTTGGATCAATTAAGCCAAAGTTGTCACAAGCACGAGTACATTATCGACCAATGTGATGGTTCAATACCACACGTCAACAGTTAATTATTTTGATTCCAAGAATATAGAATAGGATTAATAGGAAAAAACAACTTCGGTGATATTGTCATCCAAGTTAATTTTTTAAAGGCGTAACACAAGAATTTATTGTTGTAAGAAATACTCATAATATCCAATGATCTTCATACGAATTTCTTCATGTCAAAGAAAGTAATCCAATGCCACAAATTATTCATAAGTTAAAGGTAAATAACAGTTGTATTGAATCTAGGAAATCTTTTTATGTAACCAAAATTGTCAACATGCTAATGGATCTTGATTTAATTTATTATGCTCTTAGATTTGAATCCTGCATGGTGATTTTTTATGTTTTTATATTCCTTTGCAAGTTGTGAATTACAGAATTTCTATTAACCTCTATTTAATTGTCTATAGTTCTTAATTGATTCAGCCTGTCTTTAATTATAATTGCCATTTAAAACTGCAAGGCTATACAAACTATAAAAGTTCAAGCTTGCAATGAAATAGTAAGCTTCAAACTTCTAGAAAAATTACAAACCTTTTTCATTTTAATTATTACAGATGATGTATTCATTACTTCCTTTAGATTAGCCTAGAAAAACTATCACTTATTTCTAATAAATGAAACCTGAAAATAGACTACACAAGAATGTTGTCAATTTGTGACAGATATGTGTCACAGTCATTTGTATTGCAAATTGTTTATGTGAGTGTGGAAAAACCATCACTATGTTACACATAAATTTGAAAAATAAATTTAATATGTAATATCTTGCGATGAAAATATTAAATATCTACAATAAAATGTATTGCAAAACATTTTGTGATTGACATTTCATCACAATTATGTCACATCTTTCCTCCATCTAACTCCATCCTTATGCTATTATTGAAATTATCACCAGCTAACATGAAGCCAAGAACATGATGTTATTTCATTCGTTGCTATTATAAAACTATTTTATCAAAAATAGCCTAATCAGGTTTTATAGGAGATTTTTCGTAGGACATCTGAATAGGACATTTGAATATCTTAAACATCAAGAAAACATTTGAATAGGACATCTCACGGATTTACGAGTTTTTTTGATTTAAGTACCTTCAATTTGGCTTACATTTAGATTTACTAAATCCACGGAAGGTTAAATTTAATGAATTTACTAAATCGTACTAATGCTAAATGTGACTTGTTGCGTAACACCGCCTTGATGTGGCTAACGATAAATGTTAATCCTCTTCAATTATCATTGTAGGAGCGTTAATAGCAAATGTTAGCCATCCAATCTCAGTGAATATTTGTTATTAATTATATTTGTAGATTTTAAAATCACTTCAAAATTTCATAAACTTCAGTCTCAAAAGTTATTCTATCACATTTACTATTGCAACATTCTCCCTTTTCTAATTATTCAGCTACTTTCCTCTCATTATTTGTGAGAATATGTAATGATTAAAAACCAACGAAAGGAACGGGCTTCAGGTCCCGTTTGGAGTAGCTTATAAGTGTGGCGGTATTTTTTCAGTGTTTTTGAAAACGCCGCCTAATCATTTGGTTTGCGTGTTTTTGAAAAATCTGCTAATCTTGTTTGAATTATTTACACTAAACGCAGACCGTGGGTCGACCTCCAAAGTTTCAGAATAAACTGTTTATCCTAAAACTCACAAGCTGCCCCAAACAGACCCTTAATTGATAATATATATTATACGAAGCAAGCCATATTAGGCTTTAACTAGTGGGATTCATTGCATGAACGAAAATACATTTTTTTTTTCTTCAAATTAACCAATTTAAGGAAGAAAAGTGGTGATTTGCGAGTTTAATTAAACTAGAACTTTACATTTAATGTGAAGTTTATTAATTATAAGACGATGTTGTACATATTAGGGTGAGATTTGTTCTGGGCCTGTTTATAATTAAGGTAAATATGGGCCTGGTTCACGCAAAGTAGAGGTGTAAGTGAGCGGAACATAAGCTAAGCCCGGGCTCGCTCGTGTTCGGCTAGTTAAAAAATACCATTGTTTAGTTCGACTCATTTATATTTCAAGCACAAATAATATGTTTGTGTTCGGCTCGTTTGCTTAGCGAGCCAAACATGAGTTGTTCGCTAACAAAAAGTCATTTTGATAACTGTCATCACGCTATTGTAGGATATTAAGGGTTAGCGCAATATTTAAATCTTAGTTTTTATATTAAAATATCATTTAACTATAATTTAATATATGTTTATTCTACTTTCTTAATTAATATTTTTAATTTATTATAAATCTATGTAGCCTTTATATATAAATATTTCGAGCCAAAACAAGACGAACACGAACCAACAAACCCTTATTTGTGTGCGGTTCGTTTATATATCAAGCACATAAAAAATGTTTGTGTTCTGCTCGTTAACTTAGCAAACGAATTGAACACGAGCTTTTTAACGAGTCGAACATGAACTATTCTGAAACAACGAGCTGTATTGGACCACCCTATATGCAAGTTGTATTATTATTATTATTATTATTATTGACAAATACGAAGCTATTATAAACGATAAATAACTATTCATGCGTGGATCGTCATTCTTTGAAAAAAAAAATATATGTATATTAATTGTTAAAATATTTGATAAATAAAAAAAGGTTAGGAAAGAATGAGAGTATATTTACATTTATTTAGGAAGATTTACATGCGGATACCATTTAATTCATATGTATATATATGTACATAACACATAAACTTCAATATTTACATATATGATGTCTATACTATACATAAAAATGTGCATTTCAATTTTTAAAACATAAGATGATGAAATTGTTGATGTGAAATAATTTAGGTGGTATAAATGAAAAAAATAAAATTTGGGTTGCATGTTTGTAAATGTCCCTTTTTTATGTACTTTTTTTCTGCACATCATTAACTAATTATATGCTGCATCTAATGAATAGTCCTAATAAAAACAATCGGATCATTAATTGGGGATAGCCTCTGCTAACTCTTTAAAACAGCAATTTATGGGCACAATAAGTAGGGCTGTCAATTTGGCTCGTTGTTCGTGAACAGCTCGTGCTCAGCTTGTTAAGCTTAACGAACGAGCCGAACACGAGCAAATTTTTAAGCTCGAAATATAAACCTGCCGAACACAAACAACAGTTTGTTCGCTCATATTCGGCTCGAAATGGCTCGAAAAAAAAATTATATAATTTTTTATATAACAATATATTACATATATTATTTATNAAACAGCTCGTGCTCGGCTTGTTAAGCAGCTCGTGTTCGGCTCGTTCGTTAAGTCTAACGAGCCGAACACGAGCAAATTTTTAAGCTCGAAATGTAAACCAGCCGAACACAAACAACAGTTTGTTCACTCATATTCGGCTTGAAATGACTCGAAAAAAAAATTATATAATTTTTTATATAACAATATATTACATATATTATTTATATAATAATATATTATATATTTATATAATTATTTATATAACAATATATTACATATATTATTTATATAATAATATATTATATATATTTATGTCTAAGTTTAAATCATAACACCTCATGTGACAATGTGGTTGGTGTCATCTTTTGCATATATTTGATCCAGGTTCGAATCCCACACTTTACAGCTATTTTTCTCAATTTTAGTTTAACGTGCCAATTTCGAGCCGAACACGAACACGAATATTTAAATCAAGCCGAACACGAACGCACTGTTCACGAGCCGATTTTGAACACAAGCCGATTTCGAACACGAGCTATTTCAAACGAGCCGAACACGAGCCAAGTCTGAGCTCGCTCAAGCTCGGCTCGTTTACAGCCCTAACAATAAGAAACCTTTTTATTAGAATTTAGCCGTCTTTAACTTCAAAATTAACCATTAATTGTTGATTAATTTAACAGATGAGTCAAAACAAACAGTAAAGGTTCTTTGCTTGTTGATTAATTATAAAAAGATGTATTTGTACATGTATATTATTATGAATTAAGTAATAGACTTACATAAATTTTAATGCTGCTTTGATTACTTTGGTATTGTCTTATATTTTGCTAACCTTACCTGCTTTTCTTGGTGTAGCAGTTTGTATATTATAACAATTTAAAGTTATTTCTATGGATCATCTATCATGAATCATGGTGATGTAAAAGATTTTAACCTCCGGTAGTATGTTAACATGACACAAAGATGAAAATGTATCATCTTTTATTTTAAATGTTGTCAATAAGAAGATGTCTTTGATAAGAAAGAAAGAAGCAATTATAAGCTTTGTATCAAAGACCAATAATCAAATTAATATGAAATTAGATCTCAAGATTGCTATAGTGAATGTAGGTATTGTAACAAGTCTAATTATTTAATGAAAAGTTGAATAAAAAAAGATAAAATGAATGTCATTATAAAAGGAATTTAGAATAAACTAATAGCCAATGTGATCAATTTAATTACGAAGACTTTGATATAGGGCTNTTTTAACTTCAAAATTAACCATTAATTGTTGTTGATTAATTAAAAAAAGATGTACTTGTACATGTATATTATTATGAATTAAGTAATAGACTTACATAAATTTTAATGCTGCCTTCATTGCTTTGGTATTGTCTTATGTTTTGCTAACCTTACGTGCTTTTCTAGGTGTAGCTGTTTGTATATTATAACAATTTAAAGTTATTTCTATGGATCATCTATTATGAATCATGATGATGTAAACGATCTTAACCTCAGTTAGTAGATTAACATGACACAAAGATGAAAATGTATCTTTTATTTTAAATGTTGTCAATAAGATGTCTTTGACAAGAAAGAAAGAAGCAATTATAAGTTTTGTAGCAAAGACCAATAATCAAATTAATATGAAATTACATCTCAAGATTGCTATAGTGAATGTAGGTATTGTAACAAGTCTAATTATTTAATGAAAAGTTGAATAAAAAAAGATAAAATGAATGTCATTATAAAAGGAATTTAGAATAAACTAATAGCCAATGTGATCAATTTAATTACGAAGACTTTGATATAGGGCTTAAGTCAATGTTTTCATTTTATTGTATCATATAAAAATTGTCTTAAGCTTAAGCCATTAAATTGTAATAAAAACATTCGACTCATCTATTACACATGCAATTATAAAAGGGGCATTCACATATGTTCCACAAAATTCTTTTTGATTTACACTAAAATACCTAAACTTTTACATTGACATGCATAATACTCAGAACTTTAATATCACATCAATAATGTTTTGAAGTGAAAAATGTCTTTTCTTGCATAGGTTTATGACACCAAAGTATTATAAATGTAAAGATTAAACTGTACATTGTAGATATGTAAATGTAAGGAAATGATTTTTCAATAAGAAAATATTCCTTGCAGATGATAAGAGAAAATATGATAATCAATCTAATAAATAAACAAACTTAGACACCTAACAAAAGCAAGCACATTATTGAGTTTTAAAGAAATTAAAAGAAGTCATTCATCTCGAACTTAAAAGTTCAGATTTTACCTTCGCTCTGAGCTTCCTCATGAGCTTATTCTTCCTCTCACAAACCGCCTATTGCTTCAGTTTAAAGAGCTCTCGATGGATTCGAGACTCTATTGCCCTAATATTACCTTTTATATTAGTAATAAATAATTGTAAAATTTCCATTATGTTCCTAAGCTATATTACAACTATGTCATGTAAAAC
>JXCR01089870.1:33929-53418 GCA_002079205.1 Phalaenopsis hybrid cultivar
AGGCGGTTAAGATCATATAATAAATAATGAATATTATGAAGATCTATGTGCATAATGTTGAATCCTTTTACATAACCCGATAAAAAATATTGTATCATAGAGAAGCAATGAGAGAGAGAGAGAGAGAGAGAGAGAGAGAGAGAGAGAGAGAGATGAATGAGAGTTTTCAGAGAGAACATTAAGAGATGTATTAAATTCTTATTTCTGGTAAGTCGGAAGAGTGCAGGTTGAGAGGTTCCTTGATTTACAAGATTTCATAAATAAAGAGAAATAGAAATAGGATTTGGAAAGGATCCCCCTCTGTTGACTATTTTTTTCAAAATAAGATTTTAAAATTTAAATTTAATATAATATATAATGTAATTTTAATTTTGTGAAAATGGTATTTTTTTTTTTTATTTTTGGAAAATAATGAGGCCGAATAGACCTTATATATCAATAGCTTAAATAGCTTAGCACAATATCATAAATGATATATTATCTCGAAAAATGAACGTATCACTTATTGGTAGGCTTAACTATCTAAACTTAAAAGTTTTTTACTCTATTTTGGTCTGCAAATTTTATAGCCGACAAATTCTCATATCTAATACAGATATTAGACAGTGTTTAGATTAACCTGGGTTCTTAATCCCCTAAAGAGGCAAGCCCTATAGTTAATTACATTTTAGGCAACCAAAGTCACCTATGAAAACTTTCGACTAAGCTCAGAGTTTTGTCTTCAAGAATTCAACGTTTAGGTTTCCACAATTGCTTATAGGAAAAGTCAAGTGGGATAGGTTCAAGTAGGAGCAGTTATTTCCGGAATCCAAAGAAGTGCAAAGTAAAAGATGTTGAAGATACTGAAGAATATTCAGTGACATCTCAAACTAACATATGGTTTGGTTTTACATTTTTTAAAAAGAAATTTTTTTATGTTTTAGTCTTGCAAATTATTTAAATATTCGGAACTTGTGTCTACATTTCATATGTAAATGACCCGAGGAAATAAGAAGAATTATGTCGTACAAGGCGACGACCTCAGAATCCTAAAAAGTGTAGGAATTATATTGTACGATATAAAACTGTAGAAAGTCCTAAAAGATAGTATATGAGGATTTATATCGTGTCAAACGAACGACCTCAGCGTCCTATAGATATGTTATTTAAATCTATCAAAGCTCGGTTGAAGTTCCTCATGTCATCTTCTATTGTCACTTTGACCGTCATCTAAAGATGAATTGTCATTTGCTTCATATTGTCGTCTCGATCGTTGCCTGGGGATGAATCGTCATTTGATGGTTTCATCGTCTCGTCTCGAGAAGAGGGGATAAAGAAGAGAGAACACTTAACTAACCTATTCTAAGCTCTTGTTATGATTATATGTTAAATAAAGTTTAAGGCATTATTTTGTAATCATATTAATGTGTATTATAGAATTTTGAAGAAGTGTTGAAATTAAGAGTGTAGATTTTGAAAAAATCTCACTGAATGAAGTTTGATGTCGCCTATTTTGTTCTTCTCGGAGTTGCTTCACGATCCTTCAACATCTTAACCACAGTCGGGTTTACCTCGCAAAGGCCCACAATGAAATTTGTATGAGAATATTATTCAACATAAAATTGTAAAATCTCGTATAACAATGTANTCTCTTCAACGCGCAGTCTCTCGATGCAAGCCAACAGCTTCGCCAGCGAAAGGTTCAGGCACTCGTCGCATATATCAAGGGGAAGGATGGGGAGGCCGTGCACATTGGTCGGGCAGTGTTCTGCGTCGTGCTCAATCTGATATCGAACACCATTTTCTCCACTGATATGGTCGATTTCAAATCGGATTCAGCTCAGGAGTTAAAAGATTTGCTTTCATCGCTGATGGAGGAGGCGGGCAAACCGAACCTCTCCGACTTCTTCCCTTTTTTGGCTCCAATGGACCTCCAAGGTCGGAGGCGCCGTTTTACTGCATACTATAAGAAGTTGCATGATTTTTTCGATCAAATGATTGAAAATCGATTGGGGGCCATTGAAGGAGAAGGAAGAAGAACAAAACCGGACTTTTTGGATGCCATTCTTCAACAAAATAGAGAAGACAGTTCCAAGCTTAGCAGGAAAACCATAAATTCCTTACTGATGGTAATTAATTACCCTGTGTTGGCATCCATTTGAAGGTGTTTGGTAGCATATTTTTAATAAAATTTAGCCATAGATTTATCTAAACCCAGCCAAAGATTCAAAAAAGGAAAAACTAAATCCTAACTGTCCCTTAAATCTCTTTCCTCCCCTTTCCAACTCCTGTTTGACGTAACGTTAATCCAGATTTATTAGGCAGTTAATCTAAATCTGCAGCTGCTACCAAACACCTCTTAATTTCTTAATTTTCAGTTTATACTCAAGAGTAAATGGATTTTCTCCTGATTTTTTTTTTATATTACAAGGATTCTTTCGTCGGTGGAACCGAGACTACAACTACAGCAATGGAGTGGGCATTGGCTGAATTGCTTCGCAGGCCTGATCTGATGAGAAGGGCTCGGAACGAGATTATGACAGTCGTCGGGTTGGCGAGAGAAGTTGAAGAGTCGGACATGTCAAGTCTACCATTTCTCCAAGCGGTGCTGAAGGAGACATTCCGGCTTCATCCGCCGGCACCATTTTTACTGCCTCACAAAGCAGAGGAGAGGACGGAGATAAACGGATACATGGTGCCGAAGAACAGTCAGGTGCTTGTTAACGTGTGGGCGATCGGGCGAGACGAGCGGGTTTGGAAGAATGCGGATTGCTTTGCACCTGAGAGGTTTATGGGAGGAGGGGAGATTGATTTCCGGGGACATCAATTTGAGCTGCTGCCATTTGGTTCGGGACGGCGGATATGTCCGGGGTTGCCGTTGGGTGTTCGGATGGTGCAGCTCGTCCTGGCCTCGCTCATTCAAAACTTTGAATGGAGTTTGCCAGACGGAATGAAGCCTAGCGATTTGGATCTTACGGAGAAGTTTGGACTCACCCTCGTCTTGGCTTCTCCGCTTCGGGCAGTGGCTTCTACACCCACACAAATCTGAATACTATGAACTTTTTATTAATATAATTATATATGCATGCATGCACAAATAATAAATATTAACTAGTTACTGTGTACCTTTCTTTTTTTTAAGATAAAACTATGAGTCCTGAAGCAAAGTTGATGACGGTTAAAANGCTGGCCTCGCTTATTCAGAACTTTGAATGGAGTCTGCCAGACGGAATGAAGCCTAGCGATTTGGATCTTACGGAGAAGTTTGGACTCACCCTGGTCTTGGCTTCTCCGCTTCGGGCAGTGGCTTCGACACCCACACAAATCTGAATACTATGAACCTTTTATTAATATAATTATATACACATACATGCACAAATAATAAATATTAAATAGTTACTGTGTACCTTTCTTTTTTTTAAGATAAAAATATGAATCCTGAAGCAAAGTTGATGACGGTTAAAATAATAATTTTAAAAAGCTCATGTCATTTTCCTACTATATCTCAAAGTTGTGAAACTTGGAATTGATCTTTAAGTTCAACTAACCAAGCTTCAACGGTTTAATTGGGTAACTAGGCGGTTAAGATCATATAATAAATAATGAATATTATGAAGATCTATGTGCTTAGTGTTGAATCCTTTTACATAACCCGATAAAAAATGTTGTATCATAGAAAAGGAATGAGAGAGAGAGAGAGAGAGATGAATGAGAGTTTTGAGAGAGAACATTAAGAGATGTATTAAATTCTTATCACTGGTATGTCGGAAGAGTGCAGGAGGTTCCTTGATTTACAAGATTTCATAGATAAAGAGGAATAGAAAGAGGATTTGGAAACGATCCCCCTCTGTTAGCTATTTTTTTTGAAAATAAGATTTTAAAATTTAAATTTAATATAATATATAATATAATTTTAATTTTGTGAAAATGGTATTTTTTTATTATTTCTGGAAAATAATGAGACTGAACATGCCTCATATATCTAATAGTTTAAATAGTTGAACACAATACTATAAATAATATATTATCTCGAAGGATTGATGTATCACTTATTGGTAGGCTTAACTATCTAAACTTAAAAGTTTTTTTACTCTATTTTGGTCTGCAAATTTTATAGCCGACAAATTTCCTTATCTAATACATAGATTAGACAGGATTTAGATTAATCAGGGTTTTTAATTCCCTAAAGAGGCAAACTCTATAGTTAATTACATCTTAGGCAACCAAACTCATCTAAGAAAACTCTTGATTAAGATCAGCGTTTCGTCTTCAATAATTCAATGTTTAGGTTTCCACGATTGCTTATAGGAAAAGTCAAGTGTGATAGGTTCAAGTAGGAACAATTATTTTTGGAATTCAAAGAAGTGAAAAGTAAGAGATGTCGAATATATTGAAGAATATTCAGTGGCATCTCAAACTAACCTATGGTTTGGTATTACATCTTTGAAAGAGAAATTTTTTAATGTTTTAGTCTTGCAAATTATTTAGATATTCGGGACATGCGTCTACATTTCATATGGAAATGACCCGAGGAAATAAGAGGAATTATGTCATACAAGACGACGAGCTCGGAATCCTAAAAAGTTTAGGAATTATATTGTACGATATAAAATTGTAGAAAGTCCTAAAAAATAATATATGAAGATTTATGTCGTGCCAAACGAACGACCTCAGCGTCCTATAGGTATGTTATTTAAATCTATCAAAGCTCGGTTGAAGTTCCTCATGTTGTCTTCTATTGTCACTTCGACCGCCATCTGAAGATGAATTGTCATTTGCTCCAGATTGTCGTCTCGATCGCTGCCCGGGGATGAATCGTCATGAGATGGTTTCGTCGTCTCGTCTCGAGAAGAGGGGAGAAAGAAGAGAGAACACTTAACTAACCTATTCTAAGCTCTTGTTATGATTATATGTTAAATAAAGTTTAAGGCATTATTTTGTAATCATATTAATGTGTATTATAGAATTTTGAAGAAGTGTTGAAATTAAGAGTGTAGATTTTGAAAAAATCTCACCGAATGAAGTTTGATGTTGTCTATTTTGTTCTTCTCGGAGTGGCTTCACGATCCTTCAACATCTTAACCACAATCGGGTTTACCTCGCAAAGGCGTACAAAGAAATTTGTATGGGAATATTATTCAACATAAAATTGTAAAATCTAGTATAAGAATGTACTAGGTACATGTTTCTATTCTTGTGCAATCAAATTTATCAATTGAAGTAATGAATAAATTGCTTAAAATTATGCACATCACTTTAATGTTTGTATTTAATATTTATATATCATGATCACATTTATCATCCAAGACCTCATATGTATATTATTATTATTGTTATTTTTATTAGTATTATACCTGTGTTATATTTATATATATAGGGAAAGTTAATGTTTAGATGGTAAAAGCTTATAGAAATCAAGGTTCAAATGTTAGCAACGTATAGATATAAGAATGTGATATATTTGCAAATATAATTTAGGTGTTATATCTATAAACATTCAACTATAAGTTCATGTTTTGCATTTAAATGTTAAATACGAAAATGAATTGAAAAGAGTATCATTTGAAATTAAGGCTGCGTTTGGGACAGCTTATTTGCAACGGTGGTGTTTTCAAAACGACACAGTCGGTTTGAAAATCGCGTTTGCAAGGCTCATTAGAAAACTCATTTTTCATTTTTGTATTAGACGCAGATCGCGAGGTCAACCCCGCGATCCGCGTTTAATATGCCCTCCTTCCTCTGCCTAGGTTCCTCTCCGCGATCTGCGAAATCCTCCCCTCCCTTTCGTCTGTCGTCGCGATCCGCGACATCCTCCCCTCCCTTTCGTCTGTCGCCGCGATCCGCGACATTCTCCCCTCCCGTTCATATGCCTTAGCGTAGCTCGCAGCAAGCAACACCGGCACAACATCGAGGTCCTCTCCACGACCTCCTTCTGCCCTAAAGTTTGCAGCAAGCGGAGACATCGTCGCCGACTCCGCACAGCGATCCGAGTCTCTCTTCAGCAATCTATCCTCGTATCTCTCCATCTCCGACAATCTTTCTAACATGTAACATTTGTTTTTCCTTTTCTTTGCTCCTCTGTCGCTCCCCTGCTCCAACTTATACTTTTTGGAGGACACAACGATGTGCAGTAAGGTTTATCCAAGACAGGGGCATTTTGGTTATTTATTTAGAATCAGTTGTTCTCAAAACTCACAAACCAAACAGACAGACAAATTATCTGGATCAGCTGCTTATCACCAGATTATCAGGATAATCTGGATAAATTGCAGCTGTACCAAACAGACCCTAAATGTTAGATATGTAATTTAAAAATTTTTAATTATTTTTTTGTTGAATTTAAATGTTGAAAATGAAATATATTAGAGTTGGATAAATCAGTAAGTATATTTATGTATGAGTGTGTGTGTGTGTGTGTGTGTGTGTGTGTGTGTGTGTGTGTGTGTGTATAAAATTAAAATTTGATGTTGTGAGTTTAAATAAAGCATGCAAATATATTTGAGATTAAGTTATATATGTAAACACGTTATATTAATAATTTTATGCTCAATTTTAATGTAAAATATATGTTAAAGTTAAAGAAACAATACAACATATTTAAATTTAGGTGATAAGTGTGTAAAAAAAAAAAAATAAGGTTAAGGTGCTACGTATGTAAATATATAGGAATTTGAGTGGTATGTATGAAAGTTTTCCCAAGTATATTTACATTCAAAGCAAAATATGTTCATCTCCCAATGAAAAAATATATTGAAGAATTATAGAAGGATGCAAGAAAACTAGTTTCCAAATCACTTGGTACAAGTATTGAGCCAAATGGAATGATAGAGGAAGCAAAAGAAGTAACGTTATTTCTCTAGTAAGCACAGACGTCGACATAAGAGAAGAATACCACAAAGGGAAGTGTCACACCTTTTGAAAGCCACAAATAACCTTATTAGTATGCCAAGATTACCTAGATTCTGGATACCATCAAGAATTAACATCCTGTTAGGCAAAGGGAACCAATTTGGATATATTTCATTTTTGCATTCTCCAAGCTATCATAGAAGCTTCCAGGGATATGTACCATTGAAGTACAGGGGAGATTGAACAATTCTGGACTCTCAATGACATCTAAAAGAAGCAAGCACTCGATGCTAGAGTGTTCTTCATTATTTAATTTGTGGACCATGCAAACTTCCCGGCATCAAGAAGGTTGATGAAGTACTTGCTACTTGCTGCAAGACGTCGGTGTCCAGTCTACGTATCGATATACCTTGCAAGAATTACAAAAAGGAAATAAACAGGTAGGCAAATTCCACGATTGCAGAGAATTTAAGTTGCATAAGTGTTTAAAAGAAAACGAAGTCTGTAAAATTTATAAATGCATAGGAAATAAGTGTTGTGAAATCTGCTCCGCCAAACACCTACGATTCAAGATTGTTCCAAAGAACTCCTATGGATTGAATTANCATCAGAAGGTGAATGTTCGGTTGATATGATTGTTTTAAGGGAGTCTATCACAGATGCTATTTGTGGCTGTTGATCTACCAAGTTTTCCTTTAATAAAGTTATATGTTTATATTCATATGTATTTAATTTTGGTTACTTTTAAAATACCTTAAACCGACATTGATTCTTTTGTTATTTTTGCAGTTATACAAACATGACTTTCAGGATATCAGGTACAGACTGAGGGATTTTGTGTTATTAAGGACTACCGTCTCCGTTGCTAATGTCACGTAAGGAGCATAGTTTTGAGAGGCAGTTCTATGGTTGAGCCAGAGGTGTTTCAGCTCGTTGCAGTTTCTTCCGGTGGGTTGATAGTCCCTCATATTACACTGACAGTAGTCATGCCAACAGTCTTGTGAATCCGATGTTTCCTCCGTCTGACAGTGCAAATAAGGACCGGCGTAGCCAGAGTCTGAAGTTAAATATTTTAATATTTCTCATTGTTGTCGTACTTGTATTTGTACTTTTTTTAGTTCTAATGGTACTCATTAGGGTGTGAGAACTGTATGATATCTTTTAGAACTGATATGTGATTATCGTATGTTTCTGCACTATATATTTTTTTTTCTATCAATAAGCTATTCTGAATAAGTTGTCTCAAACAGTTTTATCAGACAGGGGCAAAAATGTCATTTAACCACCAATAAGCTAATCTGAATAAACTGCCGCAAACAGCAAACCAGATTATTCTGATAATCTGTAGATTATCAAAATAATCAGCTTATCAGCAGATTATAAATAATCCACAGCTGCGCCAAACAGATCCTAAATGTTGAAAATGAAATATATTAGAGTTGGATAAATCAGTAAGTATATNAAACATGCCAACAACGTTTTTTAATAAGGAAGGGTGGCGAAACATTGAAAAGAGAGTCAAAGAATTGACTGGCAGGGATTATGATAAACAGAATTTAAAAACAAATGGGATCAATTAAAGAAGGAATTGAAAATATGGAAGGAGTTGAAACGTGGATCTACAGGTTTGGGTTGGGATCTGATTAAAAGGACAATTGATGCTCCCGCTGAATGGTGGGCTGAAAAATTAGATGTATCCTATATATACTCCGTGATTTGTTTGATTTTAATTCCAAATTACTTCTCGAATTATAATTGCCTAACTATTCGCTCTAAAATGTTCTGTCACAGGTGGTACCAACAGCGAAAAAGTATAAGCAGTGCGGGATTAAGTCGGAACTTGAAGAAAAAGCTGGACATAATGTTTAAATGGGTTGTCGCAACAAGAAAATTTAATTTCAACCCATGTCAAAGTACTTTTGAAGGGATACCAGATGAGTTTACTCCTGAGCCATTAACACCTGATGAAGAAGTGTCTAGCATTAACCAGAGTGATACGGGTGACTCTAGTACAACAAAGAGGGCCAGAGTTGCTAAGAAAAATAAAGAGAAGGAACGTTTATTGAACACCTCCTTCGATCGTTTGATTGAAGCTTTTGCAGCTCCACCTATCTCTGATGCGAGCATATTAGACTGTCTGAGACTTTTGTGTATTATTCCCGAAGTTGTGGCAGATAAGCGATTTCACGCACAGTGTGTGAAAAAACTGGAAGATTCAATTAGAATGAAAATATTCATGGCACTAGAGCCAGAAATGTGTCTTTAATATTTGCGTGTTTTAGTCGATGAATGATATTTCTTTATGGATTGTATATGTATTTGCACTATTTGAACTTTGACTAATGTCGTTTTACTTGTAATATGTTTTAGACTTTTAAGCATGCTACTTTCTCGTGTTTGAACTTTGACAATGATGAACTGAATGTCTTCGAGCAACCTACAGGACTTGTGGGGGGGCATTCATTACCTGAGGATGATATAGAATCTAATGAATTTGGACATCAGAAGGTGAATGTTCGGTTGATATGATTGTTTTAAGGGAGTCTATCACAGATGCTATTTGTGGCTGTTGATCTACCAAGTTTTCCTTTAATAAAGTTATATGTTTATATTCATATGTATTTAATTTTGGTTACTTTTAAAATACCTTAAACCGACATTGATTCTTTTGTTATTTTTGCAGTTATACAAACATGACTTTCAGGATATCAGGTACAGACTGAGGGATTTTGTGTTATTAAGGACTACCGTCTCCGTTGCTAATGTCACGTAAGGAGCATAGTTTTGAGAGGCAGTTCTATGGTTGAGCCAGAGGTGTTTCAGCTCGTTGCAGTTTCTTCCGGTGGGTTGATAGTCCCTCATATTACACTGACAGTAGTCATGCCAACAGTCTTGTGAATCCGATGTTTCCTCCGTCTGACAGTGCAAATAAGGACCGGCGTAGCCAGAGTCTGAAGTTAAATATTTTAATATTTCTCATTGTTGTCGTACTTGTATTTGTACTTTTTTTAGTTCTAATGGTACTCATTAGGGTGTGAGAACTGTATGATATCTTTTAGAACTGATATGTGATTATCGTATGTTTCTGCACTATATATTTTTTTTTCTATCAATAAGCTATTCTGAATAAGTTGTCTCAAACAGTTTTATCAGACAGGGGCAAAAATGTCATTTAACCACCAATAAGCTAATCTGAATAAACTGCCGCAAACAGCAAACCAGATTATTCTGATAATCTGTAGATTATCAAAATAATCAGCTTATCAGCAGATTATAAATAATCCACAGCTGCGCCAAACAGATCCTAAATGTTGAAAATGAAATATATTAGAGTTGGATAAATCAGTAAGTATATTTATGTGTGTGTGTGTGTGTGTTTAAATTTTGATGTTATGAGTTTAAATAAAGCATGCAAATATATTTAAGATTATGTTATATATGTAAACACATTATATTAATAATTTTATGCTCAAGTTTAATGTAGAATATATGTTAAAAATATTTAGCCAAATCGAAAGATAGAGGAAGTAAAAGAAGTAACGTTATTTCTCTATTAAGCACAGACGTCGACACAAGAGAAGAATACCACAAAGGGAAGTGTCACACCATTTGAAAGCCACAAATAACCTTATTAGTGTGCCAAAATTACCTAGATCATGGATACCATCAAGAATTAACATCCTGTTAGGTAAAGGGAACCAATTTGGATATATTTCTTTTGTGCATTCTCCAAGCATATCATAGAAGCTTCTAGGGATATGTACTATTGAAGTATAGGGGAGCTTGAACAATTGTGGACTCTCAATGTCATCTAAAAGAAGGAAGCATTCGATGCTAGAGTGTTCTTCATTATTTAATTCTTGGACCATGCAAACTTCCCTCGAGAAGGTTGATGAAGTACTTGATATTTGCTACAAGCCGTCGGTGTCCAGTCCACATGTCGATGTACCTTGGAAGAATCACAAAAAGGAAACAAACAGGCAGGCGAATTCCACGATTCGAGAGAATTTAAGTTGCATAAGTGTTATAAAGAAAACAAAGTCTGTAAAATTTANAATATATTTCTTTTTTGCATTCTCCAAGCATATCATAGAAGCTTCTAGGGATATGTACCATTGAAGTACAGGGGAGCTTGAACAATTGTGGACTCTCAATTTCATCTAAAAGAAGCAAGCATTCGATGCTAGAGTGTTCTTCATTATTTAATTCTTGGACCATGCAAACTTCCCTCGAGAAGGTTGATGAAGTACTTGATATTTGCTACAAGCCGTCGGTGTCCATTCCACATGTCGATGTACCTTGCAAGAATCACAAAAAGGAAACAAACAGGTAGGCGAATTCCACGATTCGAGAGAATTTAAGTTGCATAAGTGTTATAAAGAAAACAAAGTCTGTAAAATTTATAAATGCATAGGAAATAAGTGCTATGTAAAACTTTCATTAAATTTAGTGGAATATTTGAAGAAGATAAATATTTGAAGAAGATATCCAAATAAAGGCATATAAAAGAATCAATAATATGTCCTGTAAACAAGTTCTCAAATAATTTATAATATCGATCAAGGAAGAATATGTATAAAAAAAATGAATCCACAGTAAGTATGATAATCGGAGAAAGACTTGAAGTAGCAGGTTCTTGCCTTCTTTCATTTTTTTTTTTTAAATCGGTAATACTTTTGAAAGATTAACACCAAATAAAACACGACTCATGTAATCAAGAAAGCCAATTCCAGCAATACTCCAAGGATTAAATCAATATTCCTCTAGGATTTCAACTTATGCATTTCTTGGAAATTCAACTTTAACATGCTGGCAAAGATCACCAAGTTAAATAATCACTAAAGTCTAATGATAGATTTACTTGCATACCACTCAATTCTTACATATTCTGTTCATATCACATCAAAAATATTACCGCTTAAACTTTTAGACAGTGAAACACATTTTCATCAAAACAGAAAAGGTGGCATACATGTAAAAAATTGACATTTAATCCCTTAGACAAGTAAATACATAAGAATTAAATGGTATGTGCGTAAATCTTCCAAAATTAGAATCGTGGTATTATTGAGACCAGCTGGTCCAGTAAATCAAAACCTTGTAGAACGAGATGTGAGGCGAATGTGATATATATAGTTAAGATGAGACTTACTGCAGAATCGAACGATAGCTCGTTAACTTTGGATGAGAAAAGCATTTATAAGAATAAATGCCTCAATGATTATCAGCAGAGCAGCACATCACCACATGTAGCTTAAACAATTAAAGAAATCTTGAACATGCTCTCATGAACCGTCAACCAAACGAGGAACCTGAAGACCTGAATGCGTTCTTTCTAAGCATAAATATTATTCAAAACATGTAATCTAATGTATTTATTTCAGACTCTAGATAACTAAACAGAAATCCAAAATAGCCACATGCGATTTAGGGAGTAAATATAGTTTTCGATTAAAGGAAATAATGAACATTAAAATATAAGGCATAACCACGATCACCTTCGTTAAAATACAAATTAAGAATTCCGCGCTATAGTGAAAACGAATCATGAACATGAGCAATTTTGTAAATCCACTAGTTAAAACCAAACATAAAATCCATTCACAATCCATACGGATCAAAACAAGCATTAAGAGAAAGAAACTCTGTATGATTAAATTAAGTCGAAGGAAGATAATCTTAATGAACAAAGTGTTCCACCAATCGAAGAAAGTGGAGAAAGAGGAATGTGATTGACTACAGGATTTTCAGATCAAAAAGAGTCAAGCGAGCTGATCCTTCAAATGATTGAAGAAGAGAAAACAAATTCAAATCGAAAAAATCACACAAGTCGAGGTAAGATCCCGTAAGACATCGCTAGAGGGAATATTTATAGCTGAGGGAAGGAGAGTTGCTTACCGATGAGGTTAGCGCCGGTGAAGACCGACGATGAGGGGAATACACCACAAAGGGCAAGAAACCGATCAAGACTGACAAGAAAGGCATCCTGACTCGTTTGGGCAGGAAAATTCATTAGAGAAGGGTTACCGGCAAAGCAACCGGCGGCGGGAGTCGGTTAGAGCTCGGAAGGAAGGAAGATGACCGGAAAAACGGGAAGGAGTTTGAGATTTTGGCCGAAATAATGGACAAAACATATCTTGTACAATGTGATATTTTTCTACTACATCTTGATGAAAAAACAACAATATAAGTGTCAGGTGTTGCTAGTACGGCGCCTGTCCTTGGTACCTGAGTGAAAAGATTGAGTCTCTAGTATATGGCGGTGTCTTTAATAAGGGATTGACAGATGAAATTGCTAGTTAAGATGACTTCTTACCAGTCATCGTACAGGTGGGCTAGACTGTTTTTTTTTAGTAGTAAGGGTATAATCAAATCTGTAGGCGGGCTCGATTCAACCATTTGATAGGTGGGGTTGATTCAGCCACTTTATTAATTGGGCTCAATTCAATCACTTTGGTAGGTAGGTTTGATGCAGTCACTTTAGAAGCTGGACTTGATTTAGCCACTTCGGTAGGTACACACAATTCAATTGCTTTGACAATTGGGCCTCATTTAGTCACTTTGATAGGTAGGCTCGATTTAGTAAGTAAAAAGTTTTTTGTACTTGTATTTTTGTAAATATTTAGTTCACTGACTCTCTTAAATGTTCATCATATTTTAGCAAGTAATGGGAGAATGAAGATTTTTTTACCTCTTTGAGATTTTTGAGGCAAGAAAGAGGCTTATCTCGGGAATAAAATCTTTCTATCCTTGAAGAGGTTTGCCCAAAAAGTAATTGAGTTTCTTTATTATCTATAACATTTCAGGACTAAACTTCTCCTGGGGGCACTCTGTGTTTCTTGTACAGATAGTAGTTTATAGATTTTTGTTGATGATTGAACTATGGTCTTTCTGTAGGTACCATGGCTCTCCCGTGGAAAGGGATCATCTTGATTCGCCTATCTTGTCCGCCGATATTTGTTAGGTACCCCATTTCTATTTGCCTGAATGAATACATTTTAAGGAAGTGAGTTCATGCATATTCTATATTGAAGTGCCATGTTTTGCTTCGTTCGACTTGATTCAAGAAACAAATACAAAATTTAAGTTAGAGGTCATAAAGGGTACTAAATTAGGCATTTATTCAAATTTATTGAGTGTGCTCCCTCTCTAATTCTTATAGATTTGTGTAGGAACGAATATGTATCATGGTATATTTCATTGGACATTTTTTTGTCTTTAAGGAAAAACTAGGTTTTACTGTAGAAGATGAGGATTCTGCTCACCAGTGTAAGGGAGACCCTTTGTTGTAAAATTCAAGAGGCTCATTTGAAGACGTAATAAGGGTTTTGATTGAAATTGGAGGCTAAGGCTCAAAAGAAAACTAAAACATTTGAGGAGAAAGGGATCCTTGAGGGAAGTTCTTCTATAGGCTCGTTGAAGAGGGAAATAAAAAAAAGCCAAGAAAAGCTTTCAACTGTCTTATATTATACAAAAATACAAACCCTTTGGGAGGAATTAAACAATTACTGTCCATTTTATTCTTGCAGTAATTGTACTTGTGGTGGGGTAAAAAAACTCACTATTTATTATCAAACAGAGTATGTCATGCCTCTTTTGATGAAAGTCAATGACTCCTTCGCTCATGTTCAAGGTCAGATTCTTCTCATGTATCTCATTTCGACCATTAGTTGTGTGTTTTCTATATGTCACAAGAGGATTGTCAATGTGATATGGGACAACATTTAGTCAATGGAAAGTGCATGGCCGGAACTACATTTTCAATTAGTAATGTCGTTGGAGATTCAATAAATTCTCGAAATGGCAAAACCAATAAAAGAGATAGGCCTTATTGCAAGCACCAAACACACACTAATGAGAAATGTTACGAACTCAATGACTATCCACCAAATTACTAGCAGAACAATAGTTCCTCGGTTGTTGCCATCAAGGGTTCATATCCAAGTCCAACAAATGGTAAACCTGAACATTTTCATAATATTGACGCAAGCCAGTTACAAAATCATTTAGACAATGTTCTCACGTGCTTAAATTCTTTAGTTTATTCCAGCGAGACAGATGCTAGATTTGTCGGTACTTGATTCACCAATACTACTCGTCCTTCAGAAAATGATCTTTGAATTGACGTTTTCCGTTTCACTACTAGTTTTATTTCATCGGACAAAAAATTGGTGGTTAATTCTAGCGCGTCCGCACATATATGTGCTTGCAAAGAATTATTTACTCATTTGCAAAAATATTATTTTCTACTAATTTTGTGATTCAGGAAATCAGCAACGGGAGGATATTTGACAAGTGTGAAAAGCATAACAATTTTTATATATTTGATCATGATGTTTTTGTACACAGTTCCTTTTTGCAAATAATGTTTCTATTACTACTTAACACAAACATTTTGGCCATCCTTCAAATGAAAAAGTGTATCATATCAAACATCAGTTAAATTGGTAAACATTTGAACCAAAAAAATTGTTCATTGCTATAAATGTCGTTTAGGACTGGCAATGTTTTTGATTGAACATATTGTGACATATGGGGTCCTTTTCATGTAACTACGCATTCTAGGCGTAAATATTTTTTGACTTTGGTCGATGATCATACTAGGTTTAAATGAGTAGAGCAAAAATCTGATGTATCACATAGTATTCCCAAATTCTTTAATATGACATAATCAATTTAAAAGCAATATAAAGATTTTTAGAACACATAAAGCCAAAGAATTGAATTTTATTGGCCTGCCACAACAAAATTCCTTTTTATTTTTCTCCAACATCTTTTAAGTGATGATCGGGCTTTATATTTTCAATCATGTGCTCCCATCCATTTATGGAGTAAATGTATTTTCTATGAGGATTGCTCTCTTTTCAATTCTTTAATGAAGATGGATGGTTTAGTAGACCCGTTCCTTAACTTAGTACTCCCAACTATTTATTATGAATTAGAAATGTCATCTACCAATTATAAAATTACTATATCACGCACTTGCATTGATAATATTTCCCACGAAACTCAAGTTCCCATTGAAATTGCTTGAAGATGTGCATATGGATTTGCCCCTTGGCTTTCATGGCATGTGGCATATATGAAATCAAAATGATAATGCTTTTTCGTAAATTACATTAGTCAATCTATGGACTTAAGACAAAACTCTCGACAATGGTATCTAAATTATCTTATTCTCTTTTCTCTTTTGGATATACCCAATCAAAATCAGTTTATATATTGCTTACTAAAGGTATGGGCATAAACTTTGTTGATTTACTAGTATATGTTGATGAAAGTATAATCACATGACCTTCTAATGCCACCACTAATGAGTTAAAATCTTTCTTACAAAATTAATTCCAACTTATTGGCCAGGGGATTTGAAATATTTTCTTGGACTTGAAATTGATCGATCTAATACAGAAATTATTTAATTACATCGTCATTATATTCTATAATTTTTTGAAGATAGTGCGTTGTTAGCATATAAACCAACCAACAATCCTATGGACCTCAACAAAAAATTAAATGTCTCTGATAGAAAACTTCTTCCAATTAAATCCATCACATTATAGATGACTACTTGAAAAATTTTTATATCTCACTCTCTCTTCCTAATAATACAATTTTTGTACAAAAATCGAGTCAATATGTTACTCAACCTAGAACTTTGCATATGACGGCCGCTTGCCATCTTCTTTGCTATCTCAAATCTTCTCTGGGACAAGGTATATTCTTTTCCAATTCTTCTATTACACAATTAAAAGCTTTTTATGATGCAAATTATGGTGCTTGAAGTAAATTTTGCATTTTTCTTAGTGACTCGCTATCAAAGGAACAAAAGATTGTTTCATAATATCATCAACTGAAGTGGAATATTATGCACTTGCTACTGCAGTTAGTGAGTCGATTTGTATCTGCTACTTTTATAAGACTTCTATGATCAAACAAGCAAATAAAATCCTCTTTTTGTGACAATCAATCAGTAACTCACGTTGCTAGTAATCCAACATTCCATGAACCCATCAAATATATTGAGATTGATTTTATTTTGTTCACGATAAAATATCTTATGGATTCATAGAGTTTATGCCTATTTGATCATTGTCACCAATTGACAGATATGTTAACCAAGGCGTTATCATCAATTCAATTATCCATAATTTTATTTAAGTTGGTCATCAAGGATATCTATTGTCCATATTGAGAGTAAAGTGTCACATATATTTGCCTTAGCAAACCGGTTTCACTAGTAGATCAAATACTTTATCCTTATGAACCTAGTTTAACCGGGTTTTTTTTTCACTGTTGTTTATATTTATTATATTATATATATATATATATATATCTGTGTGTGTGTGTGTGTGTGTGTGTGTGTGTGTGTGATGCAAGAACCTGACAATTTTTATTATTTAATTTGTTTTTCAGTTTTTCACTTTCCCTTGTTTTTCTCTATGTTAAGATAAGGTAGCATATATGTAAAAGTCAAAATTTTGGTTTGTGTTCGATAAGTAAAAGTCGAAGTTTGGGTTTTTTTTCAATAAGTCAATCTCATTTATTATTATGCTAGTTATTATTTGAGAAATGTCACATTCATTAGATTAGTTCGGATGTTATTTTAATTTTTATTCTAGCTCATAGTTAGTAATTCGTGTTGTGTCAAATACTTGAATGTTCAGGACTTTTTTTTATTAAAATGCTAGTCTTATTGATGTTGAAGGCTCAAAATAAATTATTTTAGATGTTATCAAAGATCGAAGACAATATAAGGTTGAGTCTGAGTCTAATTTGGGCCCAACTATTGTTGTTTGATTGCCAATATTCAACTCATATTTTGTGACTTCTGTGATTATCTTTGAATGCATCTCTAATATCCTCTACCACAATTATAAGAGGACAAGAAAAAAAATCATATTTTGAAAAACTAATTTCTCCAACAATTTCTTTTAATAGTAATTATTGAAACATTTACATACATACCAATCAATTCGTATGTATTTACATTTCTAACATTTAAATTTCAATTTCTATATATATACCACTTTAATTATTTTTATATAAACGCATTATAAATGTAACAGAAAAATGCTGCAACCCTTCTTTATTTTCTTTTTCAGATAAAATAAGTAATTGACAGCTACAGCTTCTTATCATCTGCAGCACGCTCAGCCCCCCTAAACAAACAAACATCTGCTTTTCCATTAACTGTACAGCTTATCACTTATTAGGATCTGCAGAGCAGATCCTTGCAAAGTTCCTGGAAGGAGACGGACATTACTGAAATTGAATTCGTATTTTTCTGAATTTATTTTTGAAATTATTTATTTTCATGTAATCTATTTTTTTATTGTTTTTAGTTATTTGTGTCGTAATCTACTTTTGATTCTTATTTTCTCCACTTGTTGATTTAAATCGTAACCATTACAAAAGAAAAAATAGTTTCTCCGATAATTGCGCGCATGGGGTCGCACGTCGGCAGGGAGTCTGGTCTTTTCCGGTCTTGATCTGGACATAAAAGGGTGATGCCCCGTTGGATTGCTTTGCTGTGGACCATTACAAGCCAATAAAAATAGATGCATAGATATGGATGATGAAGTGTTGGAAATTTACATTCATACCAATCAATCCTTATGTATTTATCTGTCTATCCAGCCACTTAACTTCAATTTTTACATGCATGATACAAGTCATCTTTTCTATGCTTGAAAAAAGATACTTTTACTTTTTAGAAGTTGAAAAGAAGATAGTATTGATTTGATTGAAAGATTTAAGTGTAGATGTCGAAAGTAAATGATTAGGGTTAAATATGTAAATACATAAAAATTGAGTGCTATGTATTTGTTTTAGTTGAAATATTAAGTAGATGGAATTAATCATTATTGTTGAATCCAGTTTTTGTGTGGGAATCGCACCTAAGTAATTCAACATAAATTAGGAGAGAGAGAGAAAGGAAATCAAATATTTCTTTTATTTATAAATGAGATGGCACAATAATATTATTACAATTTTGTCCTACGTTTGAAAGGGATCCAAACTAGTGCACTTATGGTCTCTTTACATCTAAATGCTTGTCTTCCGACTGCTTTCTGTCTAGGATGACTAAGCTTAGTTGGCTTTGGATCGAAGAGATCAGCTTGTTTGGCTAAGTCAGTATGGGTCAATCATATGATATAGTATGATTGTTGACAAAAGAAAAATATGTTGAGATTTTCGTACCTCTTTTATACTGTTTTTAATTATATTGCACTTTAAAGAAAGATATTTTTGATGTTTTGTTGCAGGAATGATGAATTAAGGTCANATTTTGTTGTACTTTCCCCATGAGTTCTGAGTAGTTTTCTCTATCTTTCTCCTTGTCTCGAGACTTGTGAAATTGTGATTTGAATTGGTGAAACCATGAAAATGTTTAAGAAATTGTGATGATTTTTTTACTTTAATCTTAATTTACTTTCAATCTGTTCAATTGATTTGTTAAAATATGTTGAGTTTTACAATTAAAGTGAAGATTACATCCAAGATTTAGGGAGGTCAAAGCCCTTGGAAGTTGGGTGCAAATAAATAGGGAAATATTACTATTGGGCGTAAAATTGGAGATTTTAGAGTGACAGACTAAAATCCTCAATTAGGTCCTATCGTTTGGGTGCTGATGTGTAGATGTTAGCCCTCAGGTGAGGGG
>JXCR01089876.1:0-13781 GCA_002079205.1 Phalaenopsis hybrid cultivar
AGGATTTAGGTCGTGACAAACGACAACCTCAGAATCCTAAGACGAGTTAGGGCTTATATTATCCAACATGGTTGTACAAAGGCCTAAGTAATAGATGAGGATTTTTGCATAAGTAGACAACCTCGAAATCCTTTGGCTTTGTTGTTTAATTCTAAGGAAGGAATTGGTTTAGCTGGGGAAGATAGGTATTATGATTGAAGATGGTCGTGTTGTCCACCGTGCTAGCTCCAAGCTCCTTACCGTGACAAGTTTAAGTTTTTTGGGGTGTCAAGTTATGATTTTTAGGAATGTTATGAAGAGTTTAGGGTCCAAATTGAGACCAATGAGTGGGCCATGGGGTTCAAGTAGGTGGAACCAAGTCATAGGGCCAAAATTGGGTGTTTGATTTAAATCAAAATTATGCTCAAAGCATGGGCCAATTAAGCCTAAATTTGGGTTATATTGGTCATATTAAAGTTGAATTTGAGTTTATAATTGAAATTGTGGATAGTGGGGACCAATTTGATGGACATTTGAGGTGGATTTAGGGAAATTGGGCCTTTGAAGGCAACTTGGGGGTTTGGGACAAAGATGATCAAAATTGTCAAATTGGGACATGTGGTAGTTGAGAAAACGGAAATTAGGAATATTTGGAGTATTTTGGGAAATTTTGGGAATTTTTGGAATTTTGGGCCAAGGAGGGGTGTTTTGGTAATTTGACAATGTTTGGTGATTTTGGGTAATTTGGGTGTTTTCGAAAGGTTTGAAATAATTTTTAAACAAATTTGTATTTTTTGGGTAAATTTGGGAATTTTGACCAAATTTAGGGTTCTAAGGGTATCTAGGTAATTTAGGGGAGTTTAGGGGCAGAAGGCTAAGTAAGGTATTTTGTTAGAGTTGGGGTACTAAGCACCATTAATAAGCCATGGACCAATGGAAGCCCCATTTTGGGTCCTCTATGCACTCATCTTAGCAAAACCCTAGCCTAGGGCTAGTGGTTTTAAGGGACTATCTACTTGAGCATCGCAAAAGATTAAGCGATTAATGTCAAGAAAATTTTGGGTTTACATTTGTGAGTGATTGTGAGTGCGGTGATTGTAGTGAGTGTCTTAGCGTTAGACCAACACCCAAGGTCAACTCTAAGGTCCAAAATTCCTATGGGAACTCTCCTTGAGCTCCCTCATTATGACCCTACCTACTAAGTGCTAGAAATTATGACAACTATGTGGAACTTCAAGTTTAGTAAAGAGGATTTTAGAATTTCTAATGGTGAGGATTCCTTTTCAAGTTTCCTAGGAATAATAAATAGGAAGTCCTATGGCTAGACCTTAGGCTACTAAAGTGGAAAAACAGACCTCAACCAAAAATGAGGTCAACAAATGGACCCCCAATAGGTGGGGTGTGCTGGGCAAGCACACCGCGCGTATTGATTGACCGACGAGATCAACAAAACCAATGCAAACTCCTAAGTCAAGAGACATAGATGGAGTGTGGGATAGTGTGTGCTATTTGCTTTTGCTAGGGAATATAGCAGGTGAATATTTGATCAAAGTCAAGAAGCAAGGACTCTCGCTGGGGATTGGAGAGTGGATTTTGAGTTATGAGATTTCAGGAATTTATAGAAGATGGAAATCAGTGTGTAAGTGCTGACCCCGCAGTGGGATTTAAAATTCAGGTATTAATTTTAGAAGAGGGTCGATAGTTAAGGACCAATCATGAAAAGAGAAGAATCAGAAGTTAGGGACTGATCCCAAGATAAAGATTGAAAGTTAAGACTTAATCACAAGAAAGAGAGTTGGAAGGAAGGAATCAACCTCAAAAAGTTGAATCCAAAGTTAAGGACTGATTCAAAAATGAGAATTGAAAGGTAGTGATCAATCTCAAGAGAGAGCGTTGAAAGGTAAGGACCGACTTCAAAAGTAGTGAATCAAAAATTAGGGACTAATTCTAAAATGAGAATTGAAAGGTAAGGATCAATCTCAAAAGAGAGCATCGAAAGGTAAGGACTGACCTCAAATGGGTGAATAAAAAATTAGGGACTGATTCTAAAGTGAGAATTTAAAGGTAAGGATCAATCTCAAAAAGAGAGCGTCAGAAGGTAAGGACCGACCTCAAAAGTAGTGGATCAAAAATTAGGGACTAATTCGAAAGTTAGGATTGAAAGGTAGTGATCAATCTCAGATGGAGCATTGGAAGGTAAGGACCAACCGCAAAAGTAGTGAATCAGAAATTAGGGACTGATTCAAAAATGAGGATTGAAAGGTAGGGATCAATCTCAAAAAGAGAGCGTTGGAAGGTAAGGACCGACCTTGAAAGTAGTGAATCAAATTTTAGGGACTGATTCAAAAGTGAGGATTGAAAGGTAGTAATCAATCTAAAAAAAGAGCATCGAAAGGTAAGGATCGACCTCAAAAGTAGTGAATCAAAAGTTAGGGACTGATTCAAAAATGAGGATGGAAAGGTAAGAATCAATCTCAAATTAGAGTGTTGGAAGGTAGGGACCGACCTCAAAAGGGTGAATCAGAAGTTAAGGACTGATTCTAAAATGAGAATTAAAATTTAAGTAGAGTTTGTAGTGTTGAATTCAAACATATGTGTTATATGAAAAGTTGACATTATTGAAGAAGATTTGTGAAATTTTGTGAGGTTTTGTGCGGAACGGGAGACTCCACAAGGGTGTGAAGAGAACTAATGCAGATAAAGGTAGTTATGCTCCGTGAGCATAGAGTAAGAGACCTCAAAATTGCGAGAATCCATTCAACGGATTTATTTTCTTTTCTTATTTTTTTATCACAATTAATTTTTTAAAATATGTTTTCAAAATTAGATTTTAGTTGGTTGATTTTTCAAAAAGACAGTTGTTTGTTGTTTATTTATTGGTTATTTTTGTTTAAATTTTGTTATTATTAATTTTTTTTTTGTTTGTCGTTTTGTTCTTTGTTCGTTGTAATTTTGAACCAACGTGTGGTTCGTGGCTTCCATCCATCACACAAAAGGCAATTGACAAAAGGACACATTTCTAAATGAAACTTCATTAATCTCTTGCAATAAAATGTTACAAATCAAGTGTAGGACGATGCCTCAAAAAGTACAATATGCAAAATGCATCCAAGTACCTCCAAGTACATCCAAAATATCTCATGTCAAGTACACATTATAGGTTGAGCATCTCTGATACATATCATATTGCTGAAATATAGTAAAGGAGAAAGAAATCCTCTGACTGTCTGTTCCTACTGTGACGAGCTCATGATTGAGTTGACCTTCTAAGCCACACTATACGTTAAGAGTTCCCTTTTCATGTGCTTAGAGGTGCAAACCTATCATAGCTCGTAAGGTAGTAGTTCCTCCAGCTCTGGATCTGGTTGAAACCCGTGCAGTATTTTGCTATCGTCCATCCATCAAAAGGTCACGGACACCCTGAGGTGTCGCACTCCTAGAATACAATTCTTGGGAAAGCTTGCACCGTTTCCTTTTAGAAAAAGCACTGAGCCAACTGGTAGGGAAATCTCCATATAGCCTCTGAACACACCAGGGTCGACAATGTCAATTTTTTTCCCAAATAAGACGTCACTTTTTCTCAGAAATGAGATCGTACAAAAAGGGCTCATGAAGTCATGGTGATCGATATGTGGAGGTCGTAGATGTTGATAATACAACTATTTGGAATGAAAGTAGTGGGCAGAATACTCTATCTGACCATTCTTTTGATCTTCTACTTTATCATTTTTGGTACTAGATCTACTTGATCGTGTCTGAAGATCCTAAGAGGATTCCCTTATCTATCGTTTGTAAAGTTGTAACAACAGCCACACTAGATAGTAATCATCCATTTTCCTCGCATCCATTTCCTCAGCTCAGAATAGGTTATTTCCATAAGTAAACCTACTTCACCTCAGTCCCTTAGGTAAAAAATGTAGTCAAGAGTACTCTATTTGTCAGTCTCTAAGAAGACTTTGGTATGCAGTTCTAATCCCTCCAGTATGTTGCTGAATTTCCCCTATACTTCTTTGTAGAATTTGAAGTCTCTATTATTTACTTTGCTCATTTAATAATATTCCACCATACTGGGAGTCGGCAGTTGTGGTGGATATTCCCTCATTTGAAAATCAGCGGGAACCCAAGCTGGTGTTATCTATGGCTCTAATGGAATGTATGATTATGCGTCTGACAGAACATTTGGCTCTGTACCCCATGGAACATACGACTTTGCATCCATTGAGACATATAACTCTGCCTCTATCAGGTAATCGGTGGTCTAAGCTCCATCATCGGTATATGTATATTCCCCTAATGTGGTGTAGTGTTGTAGATGTGGGACATTGCAGTTCGCGCACTCCACGAATGCCTTTGTAGTTGACGCTCGTGCAGGTATTTTGACATTGCAGTTAGGGCAACCCATACACAAAACATCTGAAGCTGGTAGCATCTTTGGCTTTGTAGCAAACTTAAACTCCTCATCTATAACAGGCTGGCTAGAGGAGGTCTCTTTCATGCCCGGATCATAAATTTATCCCTCAGGAATAGAAGTGAGCAAGTTGTTTGCCTCTTTCTGGCGTCTCTTCTCTTCTCGTAAGAAAGCTCTCTGTTTTCATTGGCTGGCATTTCTTCATTGTGTTCTTCATAGTGGAGCAAACGGTATCCTTTCATTATCAGCGGCAACTAGGCCCCTAGTCGGCGTAGCTATCCTGGATGGTAAATTTCTTGGCCCCTCCATCGGGTCCTATTGTACCATCACGCTCTATTCTTTCAGTGACAAACTGTCATTGGTGGCCACTCTTAGTAGTGAAGGCAGGCCTTCCTTTTCCTGTCGACTGACGAAATTCATTAAAAGCCCCTCGTAATCCATGCCGACTTGGTTAAATTCCATGTCGAATTCTATAGTACCGCCTTTAAGCGCCATTTCTTCATTTACTGTAAGATTCCAGCCATCTTTAAAGGCGAAGATCAGCCTCTGGCCTGAAATTTCTCTGCAGACCACAATAAAAATGTCAGTGAGCTGAAACTTAGCATGAACAAGAACAAAACAAAGTATTTATTAGAAAAATTTTATTTATTTATTTTGGAGATAAGATCATTTATTTATGGGTGAATTTTATTTAATTTAGCAGCACATTAAGTTTGAAAAGATGAAATTGAAGTGTGTAATTTTCAAAAAAAAAATATTATAATGAGGTTAATTTTTTACAAAAATTTGGACCCGGTCACAAATGTTTGACCACATAGATAATCCCAAAACAATCAAAATTTCAAAATTTCAAATCAAGTGAAGGCAAGCAATGTCAGGTTATCTAGTATGTCTTCAGGGATCATCCATTGATTGGTAGCATGGGTCTTTCGCCCCATAAATCTGCTAACTGGTAGGCTCCTCCTACGTAGACCTTTTCAACAATAATTAGTCCCTCCTAAGTTGGCTTAAATTTTCTACCTATCTTGCGACGTGCAAGAATAAGCCTTTGGAGCATGAGGACAAGGTCACCAACTTTAAATATCCTTGGGCAGACCAATTTGTCATGAGCTTGTACCATCTTTTCCTGGTAAAGTTCCAGATGTTACTGTGCTTCAAATCATTTTCCTTCCAGACCCTCTAGTTCCTCAATCCTGAGCTTTGCATTTTCTTCTGTTGTGAGTTGGTTGGTGATAATGATTATGTGAGACAACGTCTAAATTTTTAACGGTAGCAAGCCCTTGGACCCGTACATGAGCATGTAGGGTTTATACTGAGTGGGAGTCTTGAACGTTGTTCAGTAGGCCCACAAAGTTTCTAGCAATTTATTGTGCCAATCTCTTTTGTTTTCATCCAGTGTTTTCTTTAAAATTTTTTACCAACGTCTTGTTGAAGGCCTATGCCAATCCGTTCACTCTGGGATATTAAATTGTAGATTATCTCAAGTTTATTCTGTGTCTTTTGACAAAATTGTTAATCTTTGTGCTTTTAAAAGCTGTCCTATTGTCAAAAATTATTCTTCGCGGTACTCTGAAACGGTAGACGACTTAGCTTTTGAAGAATTGAAGGACGTGCTATGATGTAACCTCTCGTAATAGTACTGCCTCCGCCCATTTGGAGAAATAGTCTGTAGCGGCAAGAATAAACCTGTGCCCTTTGGAAGATGGAGGGTCTATCATACTTATTATGTTTGTACCCCAACATTCGAATGACCACGAAGCAACGGTTGGGTGTAGCACATTGGGAGTTTGATGCAAGACCACCTCATGCACTTGGTACTGGTGATATTTTTTTGCTGTATCCAAGCAGTCAGACATCATTGCTGGCAAATAATATCCGAGTCTCGTGATCTTCATTTTTATTTTTAGTTCAGACTCGTGAACACACAATCCAACATGTACTTCTTTGATAATATTTTGGGCTTCGGCTTTGCTTAGGCATCGTAGCCACATCTGCTCAAAAGATCTTGTGCAGAGGTCATCTCCAACCAAGGCGTATAACATTGCCCTTTTTTTATTGTGATGTGCATCAGACTTGTCTTCCGGCAACTTTCTAATATGCAAATATTCTAATAATGGCTTGCACCAATCTTTGTTGATATCCATAACTACAATCGTTGTTTCTTCTTTTCCGAGCTTGTGTAGAATTTTGACGCCGATTTGAGACAAAACTTGGCTTCCTTGTACTGTGAGTTTTATGGAATCCTCTGGGGACATGCCAATTCTTTAGCGAGTTTTGTTAGAGCGTCGACATGGGCATTATCTGCCCTAGGAATCCGGTAGATAGTCACGTAGGGGATTTGCTCTACTAGCTTCATTATGTACTGGTGGCATTCTGCTAATCTTTGTTTAAAAATCTTGTATTGTCCGACAACTTGCTAGATGACGAGTTGTGAGTCACCGTAGATGACAATGTCTGCTATATCAATTGAGATTTCCAATTCGATTCTGGTGATTAAGGTTTCATATTGTGCTTCATTGTTGGTGCACAGCTCTGTAAGGTAGTATGAGAACCTCAACATACCCTTATCTGGCATGATAAAGATCAAACCAATCCTTGCTTTGCCTGGTATGACTGTGCGTAGTCCTTTGTCTTTTCTGGTTGATGAAGCACCGTCAAATTACATCTCCCAGCATTGCGCACTCGAGAATTCAATTTGTAGCATTTGCTCGTCTGGTAGTTCGTCCTCGAGAGGGGACCTAGCTGGCGGTGGGTGTGGAGCAAGAAAGTCTGCAAGAATCTATCCCTTGATAGCACGGAGGAGAACAAATATCATATCAAATTGCAATAAGATCATCGAACATCTTGCTAGGCGCCCAGAGAGCGTTGGTCGGGTCATCAAAAATTGCAATGGGTTAACTATGGAAATTAGGGTAATTTTATGAGAGAGCAGGTAATGACTAAGCTTTTGGCCGGCAAAAATTAACTCCAGACAATGTTTCTCAATAGGTGGATACCTTACTTCCATCGGTATCAGATGACGACTCAAGTAGTAGAGTGCATTTTCTTTACGCTCGTCATTGACTTGGGCTAAGAGGGTTTCAAGAGAGTCATCTAGGGTCGCAGTATAAAGTATCAAAGGTTTCCTTGGGATAGGAACTGCCAAAAAAGGAGGTGTCACTAAATATTATTTAACATCCTCAAAAGCCCGCTGGCATTTCTCTTCCCAAATTAATTTGGTGTCCTTTTTAATTAATGCCGAGAAGGGCTGACACCTTCTTGAAAGATTAAAAATAAAGCATCTCAGATATGCCAACTTCCCCGGGAAGGAACGTAGTTGTTTCAATATTTTGGGAGGAGGCATTTCCAAGATAGCTTTAATCTTATCTGGGTTGATCTCGATTCCTCGATGATGGACAACAAATCCTAATAAATTTTCAGAGGTAACGCCAAAAGCGCACTTTAAGGGATTCATTTTAAGGTCATATCATCATAACCGTTCGAACATGATCCTCAAATCGTACAAATGGTCTATTTTTTGTTTGATTTTGATGACAAAATCATCCACGTAGCATTCTACTTGATTGTGAATAAGGTCGTAAAAAATTTTTGTCATTGCATGTTGATACTAAAACAACATCACTCTGTAGCAGAAAATTCAATCGGTGTCCTGAAGGCTGTATGTGTTGCATCCTAAGGAGACATCTTGATTTTATTGTATCCTAATGAGTCGTCCGTGAAGGAGAAGATTTCGTGAGCAGAAGTGATATCCACCATCATTTCTTGTATTGGTAGTGGAAACTGGTCTTTCGGACATGCTTTGTTTAAATCTCTGAAGTCGACGTAAACACCAATTTATCAATTTTTCTTCTTGACAGGTACAATATTGGCTAACCCTGTGGGTTATTGCTCTTCTTTTACAAAGTTATCATCTATTAATTTATTTACCTCGGTGATAACTTGTTGCTCTATTTCAAGTCGTATCCTTCTTGGAGCTTGTTTCACTAGGGTTATATTTTTATCTACCCTAAGTTTTTGAACTGCAACCTTTGCTAACAGTCCCGACATTTCATCATAACTCAATGCAAGGCAATCTTTGAATTTTGTTAATAATTTTCTCAATCATAGATATTCTTCATCGTTAAGTAGATAACTTATAAATGTAGGTCGGGGTTGCTTTTTAGTCCTGAGGTTTATTTGTTTCAACTCATCAACCATTGATTTAATTTCCTCCTATAATTCTGGCGGAGTATCTTCTATTAGTTTATCAGTAGAGTCATCCTCTATATCGAGGCAATCCTCTCTTGATTCATTAGTAACAACCATACAAAATCCAACTGTACCAAACCTGAGACCCTCTTTTGAGTTGGGAGTTCGACTTTTAACACTCCATAACTTTTCAAAAAGTTGTAATTTATCTTTTAGCATTTATTTTTGCAAATGTCATTGTTGAATTAAGTTTTGTACATAAGGTAATTCCATTAATTCATTAGGATCATCATCCAAATTTACTTGATTTTCAAGATTAGTAGAGGTAGAAGCATAATGAAATTTGATCAGCTTTGAACCAGCACCATGTACTTTCGTGACCTCTAAACTCTCGACCTTTTCAGGGAGGATTGGAGCAAGAGTCATAGTATTCATATAGTGGTTTATCCGATCATACATCGTCTCATATTCACATAGAGGTTTATTTTATTTTGTTCGTCCATGTCCCAGCCTCGACCTCGGGTGCGCGAACTAAAAGAACCTCCACCAACTTGTTATAAGAGAGTAGTCGAAGATTGCTGAAGCGGAGTTGAATGGCCCTGCCATTGTACTTCTTTTATATCCTTATATTTGTTTGTTGCAATTTCATGAGATAAGATAGTTTTCTTTGGAGGCATGTAGTAGGCAGCATCTTCATGAATGCCAACTTCATGAACTGAAAATGGCTGTAGATCTCTTTTGATGCAATGTTCTTATCCTTCTTTGTAGTACTTGATGAACTGGTGTGGAGAAAAAAAACAACCACATTTAAGTTTAAATATAGAAGTTGTGTAAACAAAAAAGAAATCTAAATTAAAATCAAATGTAGTCACAAAGATAAAAACTTATCTCAAATCCTCTCCAAAAAACTCTTGAAGTTTGTTTGAATATCATCCCTTTTTTTCACTTACAATACTCTCTACTCACTACAACTCTTTCCTTTCTTCTCTCTCAAAGTATCCTAATTAATCTTAGAGAGAGAGGCATCGCCACCTTAAGGAGGCATTGGGGGCGAGAGTAGGGGGGCCAAGAGGGTTTGGGGGAGGAGGTTTCTTAAATATGATCCAAGTCCTATTTTATAATTTTCCAAAAAGTGCTTTGGTATCTCTTCAAAACGTGTCCACATTCAGTGAAGCTTCCAAGATTTGCCTCATTTCAAAAGCCACTTTAATTTATTTTATTGTGCATTAACCATATCCCATGGTTTCACCAAGACTTGCTTCAAAGACCACTTCAAAATTTTGTCCAAATTCAAGAAATTTTCAAGTAACTACCTCTAGTTCTTAAGCGCAAGGTATGCTCAAACCTCTCAATTTTCCTAGCGCTTAAGCATCAGTCCTGGGTGCTTAGGCACTTTAGTTCTTTTGCACATCTTTTTCATTTTTGCTCCAAATTTGATCATTTTTCCCTCCTTTCTCCATTTTCCATCCATTTGATTGTACCTGAAAGAAAAATACACAAATACCTTACATTAAAGCGTAATATCCTAAAAAATAGATAAAAAAATTGGTATATAAATGCTATATAATTTAAGTGTATCAATAAACAACAAAAATTTCATTCATATGGAGTCTCCCATAGCTTATAATTTAAAAAAACCCTTAGTTGGGCACTCCCAATGAAAATTAAGGTTTAGGAGCTAGACTGATGTGGGGACGCTGATTCTTGGAGACTATGCTAACAAAACTTTTCCTGGACATTCTAACCCAAGACACTAGTGGTCTAGCAATAGTCTTTAGAGCACTAGACTAGGTGCCTAGACACTAAATCTGGTGCATAGGCTTTTAAAACAGCATAAAACTAGTGCCAAATCCTAGAGCCCAAAAGTCCAGCACAACCAGGGTGGCGCCTGGTCGCCACACCTACTACAAGGTCCCAAAATCCTACCACCATAGCGTCATATGAGGTCCTAGGTGAAGGTTTTTGACATGTGTGTGTAGGTCACATCTCGAATGATGAGAAGTGAATGCCTTTTCCGTCATTTTGACACTCAATGCAGATAAATTTATAGACGGGTGATGATGAACCTTGGGGGTGTTTGGTCATTTAGAGAGACTCGGCAGAGCTTAACTGAGCGGGCACCACAATTTGGAAAAGAATCACACATTCGGCATCGAGTGAGCTAAGTGAGAGTTGTGAGGGGAGCTTAGAGGAATTCTTAGATTTCTGCTTCCTCTTTCACACATTATTCTTCATTTTTTGCTCTTTCTTCCTCTCTGTTCCCTCATATGGCCGTCATCTTTCTGAAAAAGTAAGAGGAGGAGCTTTGTGTGTTGTCATTATGGAGTCCCCTTTTTTAGAAGAGCTTCCTTATTTTGGAAGAAGGAATTCTATCAGAGCTTAAGACCTTGCCAAATTCTCTTTTATAATGGAGAGCTTCATACCATCTTAGAGAAGCAATGTCAGAGCATCACTTGAAAATCGGCGATCCAAACAAAGGGCTTCTCTCCTACTATTTGGAGAGCTTCTTTCCAAACATCGTTGGATGTTGAGCAACCATCATGACAATATAACCTCCCGCTAGCCCTAGGTTAGTTTAAAGTATATTGTTAGTGGTTCGGTCACTTACACAATTGAGCATGACTTGCTATGTTGGCCAGTCACATCCCCTTTTTTTTGTTGCTTTCTTAGAAAAAAAGCCATAGGTTAGAGTTTTACGTGCATGGCCAATCCCTTGGAGAGCCAAGCATTTTGTTTTGTGAATCATATGCCAAAATCCCAGTGTGTTGGAGTCCTTAACTCCCCTTGCTTTGGTATCGCCAAGATTCCTTGCAGAGGTTAGGATGTCTGGATTTTGTAATATTAGAAAAACTTTGTAGATAACTCACTTTGGAAACCTTAAGGATTTGTGAAATTTAAAAAGCTTTATAGCTAGCCAATTACACAACTTTATGGAGAGTTTTTTTTTGTTGAAGCCTAGAAATGAAACTCCCTACACACCTTGCCAAAGTAAAAGATGGCTATGCTCACATCCAAGTACCCTAGGTGTACTATGTGAGATTGCTAGGATGAGTATGGCTAGTCATATATCCTGATCATTTGTTTTGGATTATGTCATATTTGCCTTGCATGAAGCATCTTACACTTGCACTTTTACCTTGATTAGTTGATTGATCCGATTAGCGTCATTTGTGGCTTGAATAGTTTTCTTAGTGAGATCGACATCACTTGTGCCTTGACCGAACATCCTAGCAAGACTAGTATCATTGGTGCTTTGACTAGCCATCCAGGACTGATTATCATCACTTATGCCTTGATCGACTGCCCAGGCCTGATCGACATAACTTCTGCCTCGATCGACCGCCAAGGCTGAGTCATCATAAATTTTGCCTCGACTCGCCACCAAGGCTAGCTAGGCATCTCTCCTACCTCGACCTACCTCCTCGGCTTGATAAGCATCACTTTTTCCTTAACTGGCCACTCCGACTCTGTCAACATCTTTTTGTTTTGATTGACTGCTCCAACCTGATGAATAGTGAACTTTGGTATGACCAAACGTCTCTGCCCAATCGACTGACCGATTTAGTCTGACTGGTCACCCTTGATCAATCAACCAATCACTTAGATCTAGCTGCCTTGGACAGGTTGAACCATCATTTGCATAGTGTATGCCTTGTATGTGCATTAGTGTCTGCCTGTTGATACCCCAAAATAATATGTTGTCTTAAGTATATATTTTATGCTTATTGTTGGTGATATTGCACATTAAAGAAGAGTATTATCATATTTTTGTCGCATGTATATGAATTTTAGGCATTTGGAGCAAAAGTAGCAAAAATGACAAAATTTGGAGCCAAAATAATGAATTTTTGAATTATGGTGCATGATGCTTCAGATTGGCACCAAATGCTCTTGATTGGCGCTATATGTGCCAGATTTGCACCAGATGTGGCAAAACCCAGAAGAGCGTAGTTTTTAGCAAACTAGCACATGATGCCCCAGATTGGCGCCAGATGCTCTATTTGGTAGAGAGTTGGCGAATAATGCACTAGACTTGGCGCCAGATGGGGCAGGGATGACTTTTTGCAAATTTAGGCAGTTCATGACGAATGTTGTGCAAATTTTCAAAGGGACACTTGTTCTAAGCACCTCTTAGAGTGATTCAATGCATTTAGCCACTATGAAAGGTTTTTTTATGAAGGGATATGTCTCATGGATCAATGGACATGCCTTCTGAATTCAAAAGAGTTGACTTTTGGACAAAATTTTTTAGGGAATTTTGAATTCTTTTTTGAGGGAGGTAAGCTTTGATAAAAGAGAGGAGTGTGTGTGCGTGAGGTGTGCATGGTGTGAAGGCAAGAAATAGAGTTAGAGAGAGAGAAAGTCAAGGGCTTCGAGATTTTCTTCAAGAATTGTAAGAGGAGAGGGAAGGTGAAAGACATCTTCTTCATTACTTTTCTAAGAAAGAATTGAGAGTTCTTGTAAAGAGATAAAGGCTTGGAGAGAATTTCTAGGAGTTTGCTTGGGAAGGATTGTGAGATAAATTGTGTTTTTTATTTATTTTATTTTGTAAACTTATTTTTATATATGCAATCCTTTTTTAATTGTATCTTTCTCATGAATTCTAAGTAGTCTTTTTTTTTCATTCTCCCTATTATGAGATTTGGTTTTGTGAAGATTTGATTTTTTGTATCGGGTTTTAAATGTCAATATATAGTGATGATTTGAACTCTGTTCTTCATTTAATTTTTGATATGACCAATTAAAATGTTAAAATGTGTTGAGAAACATATGTCTCGAAAGGGCTATGATTTTTACAACACGGGGAATATCACATTTGACTTCATGGGAGAGTATTTCATCCATGGTGTTTGGTGCAAATAAATATGGAAATATACTTTGTTAGATGCTGAATTGGAGATTTTAACGTGATAGATTGAAATTTACAATTTGGTCTAGTGGATTGGAAACTGATGCGAGTTTGTTAGCCCTTAGAGGAGAGAGTAGTGGGAGCTCTAGAGTAGCAGTCGTTATCCTCCCAGCCTAACCACGGAATGAGGGACGAAACTCTGGATTAGTTTATATTTTTTATGAACTCAAAAGAGGGTTTAGGATTGTTCCTATATGACACAAAATAATATATATATATATATATATATATATATATATATATATATATATATATATATATATATATATATATATATATATATATATATATATATAT
>JXCR01089924.1:0-19044 GCA_002079205.1 Phalaenopsis hybrid cultivar
GTGCAACGCTAAGACGATAATTCATTACTCTACCGCCGCGAATTTTCTAGCACGCATCAATAATATTTGTCGGTGAATAAGAAACAATGAAGTAATTAAATGAGTGTCAAATGAATGAGTTATATTAGCTGTAAATAAAATAAAAAATTATAAAATACCAAATTCAAGCTTGCATACTATCCAAAATAAAAATAAAAACAAAAATAAATAAATGATTGAAATAAAGGTCAAAATTTGATTTTGTGGTCCAAAATTAGAGCGCATTTTCTGTTCGGACTCCTGACGTAGCTCTACGTACGGCGGAGGTTATTCCTGAGTTATTTTCAGGTTATTTCTGGGTTATTTTCAATAATCCCGAAATAACCCAGAAATAACCCGCGGTCTTTATTTTTGGGTTATTTCGAGATTATTGAAAATAACTCATAAATAACCTGAAAATAACTCAGGAATAACCTCTGCGACACGAAGAGTTATGTCAGGACTCCGCAAAGAAATATTAAGCCCCACATAAAATCTATAGATTAGGTCTAAAATGTCGATTCATGATAATTTTGTTGTTTTCTTTTACCATTTTTTGTTTTTTTAGAGAGCTTAAGAAAATTCAATATATTTCACATATTATTTATTATTTATATTTAATATTTATGCATATAATATTTAGCATCATAATTGTATTATATATTTAAATATATGAGTGAAATATATTTTAAATTTTAAAAAAATATTTGGATAATTTACATGCATACTAATTTTTTTTGTACCAACATATCTGACCCAAACTATTCACTTCTACATATATATTCCATCTTATATAATTATGAATAAAAAAAGGTACATTTCTCCCTTTAAAAATTAAAATAGTATCAATATAAAAATGTAAATTTTACATGTTAGATATGAAAATTCATAGGAATTGGGTGGCTTGCATGTAAATGCCCCAAAATTGTCTATAGCTATTTTGATGTGTTTTTAAAATTTTTGGCTGTTATATAGACAATTATTAAATTATAATATTAACTATATAAAATTTAAAAAATCATATGAGATTTTTGCAAATATCTCTTGAAATAATTGAGAGGTTTACTCACTCTAAAAATTAGATATCTAAATTTTATTTTTATAGAAATAAATTATTACAAAATAAATGAATGTTAATGATAATTTATTAGGAGAATTATATGCATTCTTCATAATTCTCATGTATTTATAAATCAAAATTTTAAATTTAAATCTCTATTTAATTTATACAACATTTAATTCTGTCATACCATATAAAAAATTATTAAGAATTTTTTAAATAAATATAATTTAATATTATTATGACATTAAATTCTTAGTTAAATTGTTGGATTAATAAGAATGATGTATGTAACACTATCTACTTTTATAATTTTTATAAATGAAATATCATTCAACTAAATATAAGTATTTAGATGAGTTATATGTAAAAAGATTAACCGAGCTTAAGACGGTTAGGACCATTTGGGGTTTATGCCGAGCCCTGGTGAAAGAGACTTTGAATGGTCCTCGACAATCATTGCGGGGACGGCAACGATGGCAAATAAAATTAAAAAATAAATTTTTGTCTATCTCCATTGATTGTTTAATCCCAATGGAGGAGTACGTTAAGTTATAAGCTGGCTAAGCATCTGTGATGACTTGAAGATCTTCATGAATAAGGATCACTAATGGAATGGTGCATATATTCAACCGACACATTTCGTAGGATATTTTTGACTATTTTAAGGCCATTGCTAAAATGCTTATCGATGCTTTTCAAACAGACTGATATTTCGATGGCTTAAACTTAGTGATGCATAACCGACAATTTTATGTTATCACTTATTTTGAGTAATTTCAAAGGGTCGGCTTTCGTCGGTTCTTATTATTGACGAACACTCCGTCGACAATAGTGATAGCTTTTATGTTAGAAAAGTGTCGCGTCTGTCAGTTTTTTTTACGTAGGCTTACCGTCAGTTTGGTGTCGCTCATGTGTTGATTTTGATAATCCACGGATAAACGGTCAGAAAAGTGACACAACCATTGTTTTCTTGTTAATATAGGAAAATTATGGATTAGTGTTAGAATTAACGTCTAACTCAGCTTCGATGCAAAATTAGCATCTCATTTGCCTCTATTTAACGTCGGTATTTGTTTTAAAATTAAAAGTTTTGACACAAAAAATTTGCATTGAGCCGCCGACATTGAATTGACGCAGTAACGTTGGAATAGCGACGAAAGTGTTCGATATTAAAATTACTTAATAGTGTCAGAGCATTCCGACGCTAGTGCATTTGGCAAAAGCCCTTAAAAGCCATTCCTCCCGTCTGAAACTTCGTTTTCTCCGAATTTCTTCTCTATGTAGTGCGGGTGGCGAAACAGCCAACACATGCGAATATGGAGAAATCTAGTAATTCCGGCCACCTCGAGCGACTTCGGAATTATTTTCATCTGCGAAATCTAGTATCCGGCAAGGTGAGCCTCTTCTCTAAGCTTTTGATAAGTTTTTTATTTTCGTTCTAAGCTTATGTTAACTTTTTTCTTAAAATTTTTGGGTGTTAAATTTCCGTTTTATGTATATTTCATGTTTAGGTGTTAGATTGGTAATACATATGTTTGAAGTTATTATTATGTGAAAAATATAATTTTTATTTTTTGAGTTCTGAAGTTTAGGGGTTAGATGTATAAATACATAAGGCAAATCATAATTTTGTGGCAGAAGCCCGTAGAAAGGTTTTATAGATGTCTTTGACCATGGGAAGCTACATATATATGGAACATGATCCTCAAACATCTGAATCAACATCCGGGATGTGTCATATCAGATGAAAATTTGTGGATCAAGGTTAAGTACGACTTGAGTGGTTCAAACCCTTATTTTAAGCTCAGACGTCCGTTGAAGGATTTTATTTCCAAACTCGTAAGCTATGGAAAACAACGTGTCACTAAAATGTTACCCCATAACTTAAATATGAACATCTTAGAGGTTTCATATCAGAGATTTTTAGTGTGGATGGGCGTCCTGAACCACCGTGCGGGTACGTCCTTTCGAATCCTAATTTTCATGAAATGTGCGTGGAAGGGTTCTATGACTGCCTTTGACCATCAGAGGCTCTGAATGGATGGATCATAATTTTTATATACTAAAATGGACATTAGATGTGTCCCATGTCAAATATATCATCACAATCACCCAACAGTTAGCTCTCCCGGGTAACACTAAATACCCATGTTCTATGCTCAAAACACGTATTAGGAAGTCCTAATAGATGTCTTGGACTACGAGAGACAGTGAGTGATAAAAATACAATCCCGTAGCATTCATCCGGACATCCCACACATGTGACATCAAAATTTAATGCCAACATGGTTGAAGGTTTTCATTCGGTAATGAGTGAGATTCCTCCCGACCAACAATGGTTGTAAGGCTGGATGCAGACTCTCAGTCTCCTTCACTTGGGTCTCAGCTAGCCACATCATCTTTTCCGTTGGCCATTAGATTTCTTTAAAATTTATGCAGACACATACGTAATGTACAATAACATATGAAAGTATTATTATTTTAATTTTACACCACTTCATGAAAAAATAGAGATGACATCACTGTCATGAAGTTTAGATGCTACCTAGGCAACGATGACTAGATTACGATTCATCAGTTTGTCATTTCCTCTTGTATTGAGATGCTCACTCTAGATACTTATGTATGCCCATGACATTATTAAAGCAAAATCCATAAAATTTTAAAAATCTATTTTATTTTTATAAGATTTAAATTAAGTAATCTGAAAATATAATTTTTTTTTAGCAGATAATATTTGCTACTGACGTAAAACAATTAAAAAAATTATACCACTTTTATTTTTTTTTATTACGCAATAATGCTAATATAAGATGAACAATGAACAATGGTAAAACATACAAATGCTTATAAAATAAAAGTGAAACCTATTTGATAACCGGTTCTTCTATTCCACGGAAACCCTACAAATGGAGTTACTCCCTGCCACATGACAATTTTATCCGGTCAAACTAGTGCATATTTATTTGCTTTTCATAAAAGTATTCGATCAGCTGCCGGCCCGTGCTCTTCACCTGGTAGCCTTAACTTCCCTCTAGTGTTCCACCTTCTTCTTCTTCCATCTATATAATCTAGTTTAGATTTAGTAACAAGAGGCGAAATGGAGCTGAAGAAGGCAATCCTTTGGTGTATTTTCCTAGTTCTTCTCCTCTCTTCTTCCCGTAAGTTTTTTCACTTCCTTTTGTTTCTCTTTTATTGTCTGCATGAATATGAATGTGCATAATGAATGTACAGGCGAGATGGTGCGGAGAGTGGAAGCTCAGAAATTTTGTGAATTGAAAAGTCCACTACCATATTTATTTAAAGGAGCTTGCAAGGATAATGACGATTGCACCAGTTACTGTTCTGGCGTATTTCACGTAGGGCTTGGGAATTGTGACANCATTTTGTCAATTGAAAAGTCCACTACCATATTTATTTAAAGAAGCTTGCAAGGGTAATGACGATTGCACCAGTTACTGTTCTGGCGTATTTCACGTAGGGCTTGGGAATTGTGACATCAATAGTGTCTGCCGTTGCTTGCAAGAGTGCTAGGGCATTTAATCAGTTATCTGGTTAATTAGCTAATGTGTTATGTGCGCTTGAATAAGTAATATGGTTGAAGCATCAATTTTTTAGAAACTTTATGTGTTTTCTTCTTGCATATATGTTGTGCTTAAAAAGGTGTGCTTCATTTTTTTCAGTTAATAATAAAATTTTAATGTGATATGAATTATTTTGAATGTTATAATGATGTGATGGCTCAAGGATCTTCATTAATAAAGATGGTGCTCAATTTTAGTTGATCATCACGGTTTCCTTTTCTGCCAACCCATACAAGATCACGAAAATTATATAAACTCTAGATTGACTAATAATGATGATGAGATGGCAAACTCATGGTGAGGAAGAGCAAAGATTACGATCTATTCCTCTAAAATCAGATTTTTGTGAGCTAGATTGGTTTGGTGTGACCCCCTTTTGGCCTTCACTGGCAAAACAAAAAAGATAAAATTTTTAAATCTCTAAAACATCCTAAGAAATTAATGTGAGTCGGAGAAGAATTAGTTACTCAATCTATTTTTATTGTTGGCTCATACCATAATTTTNGAAGAAATTAATGTTAGTCGGAGAAGAATTAGTTACTCAATTTATTTTTATTGTTGGCTCATACCATAATTTTTATGAGAGAGTATTAAAGAATGGTGCAAGCGGGGAGATTGAGAGAGATAGAGAGAGATTTAAAAGGAGAAGATTTAAACATTATATATGCTATAGTGAAAATATAGAATGCTCCAGATGTAGACATCCTTATATCGAATTTTGGGTGCTCTAAAAATAGCTATATAAAAAAAAAAACTAATAAATACATCAGATATTAACAGTTCGATAGCATGACCAAGGCTGTTGACAGGCTGATAGGATACAATTAATACTCATCAACTCAATATATTAGATTAATCAGTATAGTTAATTAGTTATTTAATAAGTATTAGTAGTCTTATACTTCAATAAATAACTCCAAATTATGTGCTTTCATTATATCTCTGGCCTTTTCCTAGTTTTTGAATAGTTGACATTCTCTAGTTGACGTTTATCACGATCTCATAAATAGGATCGTATAATAGGCTCATGTACGCATTTTAGGCTAGACTACTTATACTTTTGTGTGGGTGCTTCTTATGCTTGGTGAATGTTTATACATCTTCTTAGTAGGTTGATGCGTCCACTTTGATTAAGGTTGGTAAGTGGATTGGATCTGACACGGCGAGTCTATATGAGATTGCTAGTGAGACCTAATATGCTTTAAGCCTTATTAAACAGTAATCAGATGGATTTAATTGGAGAATTTGTCTTAAAATCAACCTAGCAAATTCATATTGAGCCTGGCTTGAAGAACTCTTCTTCGAACTTGACTTGTGAGTTTGACTTGTAGAAAGAACAATATCACGCTCTTCTCCTTCTACAAGCTTTACTTCATGTTGACTTCTTTGGATCATTCATTCTGCATGAAACTTATTAGTTAATTAAATGTACGGAAAAATAAATAATAGAACTTAAGAAATATGTGATGATGTTGAACTAATGTTTAACTAATGGGCAGAAAATTTTCTTAGGTGAAAATGATATTTAATGCAAGATAGATTGTATTAATTTAGGGAGTAGGTCCTTTTGCTGAATAGTCATTTTTTCTCTCGTAGGTCAGTGATGGATTCTTAGACTCATTGGTAGAAAAATGAATCAGAAAATCCAAATTGTGAAGAAATTTATAGTTTTGTGTTGTTTACTCAAGTATTTTTAGTTGTCAACTTTTTTGGGTTTTATTGTGTGATTTTACATGAGCGCAAGGATATATACCCACACATTGATTATTCGAATTCACTGATAAGAAAAATATATAAAGACTATTCTACGTAAGTGCATTAGCTTCTTTATCTTCTTTTAATTACAACAAAAGGTTAGANACCAAATTTTACATGTTAGATATGAAAATTCATAGGAATTGGGTGGCGTGCATGTAAATGCCCCAAAATTGTCTATAGGTATTTTGATGTGTGTTTTAAATTTTTCGCTGTTATATAAACAATTATTAAATTATAAGTTTTAATATATAAAATTTAAAAGATCACATGAGATTTTTGCAAATATCTCTTGAAATAATTGAGAGGTTTACTCACTTTAAAAATTAGATATCTAAATTTTATTTTTAATAGAAATAAATTATTACAAAATAAATGAATATTATTGATAATTTATTTGGAGAATTATATGCATTCTTCATAATTCTCATGTATTTATAAATCAAAATTTTAAATTTAAATTTCTATTTAATTTATACAACATTTAATTCTGTCATACCATATAAAAATATTATTAAGAATTTTTTAAATAAATATAATTTAATATTATTATGACATTAAATTCTTAGTTAAAATTTTGGATTAATAAGAATGATGTATGCAAGACTCTCTACTTCTATAGTTTTTATAAATGAAATATCATTCAAACAAATATAAGTATTTAGATGGGTTATATGTAAAAAGATTAACCGAGCTTAAGATGGTTAGGACCATTTGGGGTTTATGGCCGAGCCCTGGTGAAAGAGACTTTGAATGGTCATCGACAATCATTGCGGGGACGGCAACGATGGCAAATAAAATTAAAAAATAAAATTTTTTCTATCTCTATTGATTGTTTAATCCCAATGGAGGAGTACGTTAAGTTATAAGATGGCTGAGCATCTATGATGACTTGAAGATTTTCATGAATAAGGATCACTAATGGAATGGTGCATATTTTCAACCGACACATTTCGTAGGAAGTGTCGCGTCTGTCAGTCTTTTTGACGTAGGTTTAACGTCAGTTTGGTGTCGCTCATGTGTTGATTTTGATAATCGACAGATAAACGGTCAGAAAAGTGACGCAACCATTGTTTTCTTATTAATATAGGAAAATTATGGATTAGTGTTAGAATTAATGTCTAACTCAGCTTCGATGAAAAATTAGCATTTCATTTGCCTCTATTTAACGTCGCTAATTGTTTTAAGATTAAAAGTTTTGACACAAAAAAATTGCATTGAGTCACCGACGTTGAATCGACGCAGTAACATTGGAATAGCGACGAAAGTGTTCGATATTAAAATTACTTAATAGTGTCAGAGCATTCTGACGCTAGTGCAAATGCAAAAGCCCTTAAAAGCCATCCCTCCCGTATGAAACTTCGTTTTCTCCGAATTTCTTCTCTATGTAGTGCGTGTGGCGAAACAGGCAACACATATGCGAATATGGAGAAATCTAGTAATTCCGGCCACCTCGAGCGACTTCGGAATTATTTTCATCTGCGAAATCTAGTATCCGGCAAGGTGAGCCTCTTCTCTAAGCTTTTGATAAGTTTTTTATTTTCGTTCTAAGCTTATGATAACTTTTTTCTTGAAATTTTTGGGCGTTAAGTTTCCGTTTTATGTATATTTCATGTTTAGGTGTTGGATTGGTAATACATATGTTTGAAGTTATTATCATGTGAAAAATATAATTTTTATTTTTTGAGTTTTGAAGTTTAGGTGTTAGATGTATAAATACATAAGACAAATCATAATTTTGTGGCAGAAGCCCGTAGAAATGTTTTATAGATGTCTTTGACCATGGGAAGCTCCATATATATATGGAACATGATCCTCAAACATCTGAATCAACATCCGGATGTGTCATATCAGATGAAAATTTGCTGATCAAGGTCAAGTACGAGTTGAGTGGTTCAAACCCTTATTTTAAGCTCAGACGTCCGTTGAAGAATTTTATTTTCGAACTCGTAAGCTATGGAAAACAACATGTCACTAAAATATTACCCCATAACTTAAATATGAACATCTCAGAGGTTTCGTTTCAGAGATTTTTAGTGCGGATGGGCGTCCTGAACCACTGTGCGGGTACGTCCGTTCGAATCCTAATTTTCATGAAATGTGCGAGGAAGAGTTCTATGACTGCCTTTGACCATCAGAGGCTCTGAATGGATGAAACATATTTTTTAAATACTAAAATGGACATTAGATGTGTCCCATGTCAAATATATCATCACAATCACCCAACAATTAGCTCTCCCGGGTAACACTGAATCGGTACCAACCCATGTTCTATGCTCAAAACACGTACTAGGAAGTCTTAATAGATGTCTTGGACTACGAGAGACAGTGAGTGATAAAAATACAATCCTGTAGCATTCATCCGGACATCCCACACATGTGACATCAAAATTTAATGCCAACATGGTTGAAGGTTTTCGTTCGGTAATGAGTGGGATTCCTCCCGACCAACAATGGTCGTAAGGCTGGATGCAGACTCTCAGTCTCCCTCCCTTGGGTCTCAGCTAGCCACATCATCTTTTCCGTTGGCCATTAGATTTCTTTAAAATTTATGCAGACACATACGTAATGTACAATAACATATGAAAGTATTAATATTTTAATTTTACACCACTCATGAAAAAAATAGAGATGACATCACTGTCATGAAGTTTAGGTGCTACATAGGCAACGACGACGAGATTATGATTCATCAGTTTGTCATTTCCTCTTGTATTGAGATGCTCACCCTGGATACTTATGTATGCCCTTGACATTATTAAAGCAAAATCCATAAAATTTTAAAAATCTATTTTATTTTTATATGATTTACCACTATTAATTTTTTATTATTACGCAATAATGCTAATATAAAATGAACAATGAACAATGGTAAAGCATACAAATGCTTATAAAATAAAAGTGAAACCTATTTGATAAAAGTTTCTTCTATTCCACAGCAACCCTACAAATGGAGTTACTCCCTGCCACATGACAATTTTATCCGGTCAAACTAGTGCATATTTATTTGCTTTTCATAAAAGTATTCGATCAGCTGCCGGCCCGTACTCTTCACCTGGTAGCCTTAACTTCCCTCTAGTGTTCAACCTTCTTTTTCTTCCATCTATATAATCTAGTTTAGATTTAGTAACAAGAGGCGAAATGGAGCTGAAGAAGGCAATCTTTTGGTGTATTTTCCTAGTTCTTCTCCTCTCTTCTTCCCGTAAGTTTTTTCACTTCCATATGTTTCTCTTTTATTGTTTGCATGAATATGAATGTGCATAATGAATTTACAGGCGAGATGGTGGGGAGAGTGGAAGCTCAGACATTTTGTGAAGTGAAAAGTCCACTACCAAAATTATTTAAAGAAGCTTGCAAGGATAGTGACCATTGCACCAGTTACTGTTCTGACGTATTTCACGTAGAGCTTGGGAATTGTGACAGCACTAGTGTCTGTCGTTGCTTGCAAGAGTGCTAGGGAAATTAATCAGTTATCTGGTTAATTAGCTAATGTGTTATGTGCGCTTGAATAAGTAATATAGTTGAAGCATCAATTTTTTAGAAACTTTATCTGTGTTTTCTTCTTGCTATATATATGTTGTGCTTAAAAAGGTGTGCTTCATTTTTTTCAGTTAATAATAAAATTTTTATGTGATATGAATTATTTTGAATGTTATAATGATGTGATGGCTCAAGGATCTTCATTAATAAAGATGGTGCTCAATTTCGTTGATCATCACGGTTTCCTTTTCTGCCAACCCATACAAGATCACGAAAATTATGTAAACTCTAGTTTGATTAATAATGATGATGAGATGGCAAACTCATGGTGAGGAAGAGCAAAGATTACGATCCATTCCTCTAAAATCAGATTTTTGTGACCTAGATTGGTTTGGTGTGACCCCCTTTTGGCCTTCACTGGCAAAACATAGAGGATAAAGTTTTAAAATCTCTAAAACATCCAAAGAAATTAATGTGAGTCGGAGAAGAATTAGTTACTCAATCTATTTTTATTGTTGGCTCATACCATAATTTTTATGAGAGAGTATTAAAGAATGGTGCAAGTGGGGAGATAGAGAGAGATAGAGAGAGATTTAAAAGGAGAAGATTTAAACATTATATATGCTATAGTGAAAATATAGAATGCTCCAGATGTAGACGTCCTTATATCGAATTTTGGGTGCTCTAAAAATAGCTATAAAAAAAAAACTAATAAATACATCAGGTATTAACAGTTCGATAGCATGACCAAGGTTTTTGACAGGCTGATAGGATACAATTAATACTCATCAACTCAATATATTAGATTAATCAGTATAGTTAATTAGTTATTCAATAAGTATTAGTAATCTTATACTTCAATAAATAACTCCCAATTATGTGCTTTCATTTTATCTCTGGCTTTCTCCTATTTTTGAATAGTTGACATTCTCTAGTTGACGTTTATCACGATCTCATAAATAGGATCGTATAATAGGCTCATGTACGCATTTTTGGCTAGGCTCCTTATACTTTTGTGTGAGTGCTTCTTACGCTTGGTGAATGTTTATACATCTTCTTAGTAGGTTGATGCGTCCACTTTGATTAAGGTTGGTAAGTGGATTGGATCTGACACGGTGNCTAAGCTCCTTGGCTGATTTGTTCTTTGATAATATATGGTACTTCTTGAATTGACCCAAGTTGGCCAAGTGGTATTTGAATGGCTAATGCATCAACTTTTACTTTAAGGGTATCTCTGCTTGTTCTTTGTCGGCGCCTTGCACAAATGTTTGTGTTTCTTGAGATTTTGATGTAGAATCACACTCACTGTATCTCATAAAGTTTTGGATCCAAATTTCTGCAACTTTACTAATACATTGGAATAGAGTAAGCCAAGTGTAGAAAGAGATTTAGAGAGAGAAGCTTGATCCAAAGTTGCATGATTATTTCAGACTNCTGATAAGAGAAATATATAAAGACTATTCTACGTAAGTGCATTAGCTTCTTTATCTTCTTTTAATTACAACAAAAGGTTAGAGAGAAGTTGTACAACTTTTTTAAGCTTGTACTTTCTCTTAGTGATTGTAGCTTTCCTTCGAAAAGTAATTGTAGTAACTTTTAATTTTGTTTGGCCTGAAATCTTATAGTTCCCAGTCTCTTAGCTAGTCAACCTTCATCGTAGTTAGCCTAGTTGCAAATAGTGACGAATTTTCCTTAATGCTAACCTAATCATTTGCCTAGGTCACACTTTTTAGAGAGTGTCATATTTGTTATTTAATTTTGAACTTGCTCTATGGGGGCAGATTCCTAAGTATTGATAATCACATGACAATTGTGTGAGGGATGTTTATTTTTATTTAACAAGGTGAAAAAGTTAATATAAATGCTTTTACTTTATTAATTTAATTTGATTCACATTTTTCATGTGTGATAACTTGAGATTTGGATGCAGCTGGTCAATTTTGTTTAATTAGAATTTTGCTTCACTTGATGACATTGGCTGTCTCATATGAGGTATAGTTATAAGTTTTTAAGTTAGGTCATGATATTACTGGTCTTAATGCTTAAGGTAGCTGATTTTTTTCATTTAACAAGATATATTAGGAACAAATTGTTTTGTTTAATTGACCTACAATTTTTTACCTATGAGCTTGGCCGACCATGGTCTAATAAGTTTGATTAAAGCCCATTTGTTTTATTATTAAACTCACTCTATGAGGCGAGTTGCATGAGCTTTTCTGAGTTCCCATCTTAAGGAGTGCTCTCATTTTCATTAGTGTATTTGATAAATAAGATTATTTTAAAGTATATTTGTTAGACAATAGATAAAAATTAATAGAAATAATTTACTAAAAAAATATTCTAGGGTTGATCATGCTCCATATTATGTGAACTTGTTTCCACAAGNAAGGTATAGTTATAAGTTTTTAAGTTTGGTCATGATATTACTGGTCTTACTGCTTAAGGTAGCTGATTTTTTTCATTTAATAAGATATATTAGGAACAAATTTTTTTTTAATTGACACACAATTTTTTACCTATGAGCTTGGCCTACCGTGGTCTAATAAATTTGCTTAAAGCCCATTTGTTTCATTATTAAACTCACTCTATGAGGCGAGTTGCATGAGGTTTTCTGAGTTCCCATCTTAAAAAGGGTTCTCATTTTCATTAGTGTATTTGATAAATAAGATTATTTTAAAGTATATTTGTTAGAAAATAGATAAAAATGCATAGAAATAATTTACTAAAAAAATATTCTAGGGTTGATCATGCTCCATATTATGTGAACTTGTTTCCACAAGCCTTTGAAGTTGGTAAGCTCCTTGGCTGATTTGTTCTTTGATAATATATGGTACATCTTGAATTGACCCAAGTTGGCCAAGTGGTGTTTGAATGGCTAATGCATCAACTTTTACTGTAAGGGTATACCTGCTTTTTCTTTGTCGGCGCCTTGCACAAATGTTTGTGTTTCTTGAGATTTTGATGTAGAATCACGCTCACTGTATCGCATAAAGTTTTGGATCCAAATTTGCACAAGTGTTATATGAAACTTTACTAATACATTGGATTAGAGTAAGCCAAGTGTAGAAAGAGATTTAGAGAGAGAAGCTCGATCCAAAGTTGCATGATTATTTCATACTTATTTTGACTAATTATTTGTAAGTTTTTGGGAACTATAGGAAGNTTCATAAGAAAAGTATATAAAGACTATTCTACGTAAGTGCATTAGCTTCTTTATCTTCTTTTAATTACAACAAAACGTTAGAGAGAAGTCTGACAACTTTTTTAAGTTTGTATTTTCTCTTAGTGATTGCAGCTTTCCTTCGAAAAGTAATTATAGTAACTTTTAATTTTGTTTGGCCTGAAATCTTATAGTTCCCAGTCTCTTAGCTAGTGAACCTTCATCGTAGTTAGCCTAGTTGCAAATAGTGACGAATTTTCCTTAATGCTAACCTAATCATTTGCCTAGGTCACACTTTTTAGTGAGTGTCATATTTGTTATTTAATTTTGAACTTGCTCTCTGGGGCAGATTCCTAAGTATTGATAATCACATGACAATTGTGTGAGGGATGTTTATTTTTATTTAACAAGGTGAAAAAGTTAATATAAATGCTTTTACTTTATTAATTTAATTTGATTCACATTTTTCATGTGTGATAACTTGAGATTTTGATGCAGCCGGTCAATTTTGTTTAATTAGATTTTTGCTTCACTTGATGACATTGACTGTCTCATATAATGTATAGTTATAGGTTTTTAAGTTAGGTCATGATATTCCTGGTCTTACTGCTTAAGGTAGCTGATTTTTTTTCATTTAATAAGATATATTAGGAACAAATTTTTTTTTAATTGACACACAATTTTTTACCTATGAGCNTATGTATTTATTTATTTAATAGATATTAACAATATGAATATCATTAGTTCATTAGATATATTTTTATTGGATTAACAAAAAAAGAAATATATCTTCTTATTGGTTTTTTTTTTTTCAGATATTAACTTCGAAATTTAATAGCAATTTAGTGACATCATTAGTTCACATTAAACCAAACTTAATTTCGGGCTAAGTCTAATTATAGTAGGCTGGAACTTTTCTTTAGGCTTGCAAGTTAACATTTTTTCCTCGTGGGATCGATAATCGGGACTCCGTTAGAGCCCTATATTACTTGATCGATACAAACACTTACGTAAACAAAAAGCTAGTGTGTAGTACTTTGATCCCCCTTAAAATTACCTTTTTTTAGTGCATATTTTTTGATCGATTTATGCATATTTTTAGTGATATTGCATTTTAAAGGAAGATTTTTTTGTATGTTTTTTGTTTCAGGTACATGGAATGGACATTTGGAGAAAATTAGAGAAAAAATGAGCAAAAATGGTGCATATAGTATGACGCCATAATGCCACCCCTGGCGCTATCGCGTTACAGACCTAGGCAAAGGGCGCTATGGTGCCCAGATTGGCACTATCGTGCCAGCAACTTCCCTTCTAAAAGATCCATTGAATTTTGCAGAATTTTGAAGGGGCTTTTGAAGAATCCTTGGTTACTTTCACGCATCTATTAATATGGACAAAAATTGGATGAAATAGAGGATTTTTTGGCAGCATTTGAAGGTTTTAGGAAGTCCCGCTTTTGTGTTTAAGTGTATGTTTTAATATGTTTTGTGTTGTAAGAGTAATAGTTCGAAGATTTCTTCAAGGAGACTCCANATTAGATTAACAAAATAAATATATCTTCTTATTAGATTTCTTTTTTTCAGATATTAACTTCGAAATTTAATAGCAATTTAGTGACATCATTAGTTCATATTAAACCAAACTTAATTTCGGGCTAAGTCTAATTCTAGTAAGCTGGAACTTTTCCTTAGGCTTGCTAGTTAACGTTTTTCCTCGTGGAATCGATAATCGGGATTCCATTAGAGCCCTATATTATTTGATCGATACAAAAACTTATGTAAACAAAAACCTAGTGTGTAGTACCTTGATTCACCTTGAAATTACATTTTTTAAGTGCATATTTTATGATCGATTTATGCATATTTTTAGTGATATTGCATTTTAAAAGAAGATATTTTTATACGTTTTTTGTTTCAGGCACATGAAATAGACATTTGGAGAAAATGAGAGAAAAAATGAGCAAAAATTGTGCATATAGTATGACGCCATAATGCCACCCCTCACGCTATCACGCTACAGACCCGGGCAAAGGGCGCTATAACGCCCATATTGGCACTATCAGACCAGTAAATTCCCTTCTAAAAGATCCATTGAATTTTGCAGAATTTTGAAGGGGCTTTTGAAGAATCCTTGGTTACTTTCACGCATCTATTAATATGGACAAAAATTGGATGAAATAGAGGATTTTTTGGCAGCATTTGAAGGTTTTAGGAAGTCCCGCTTTTGTGTTTAAGTATATGTTTTAGTATGTTTTGTGTTGTAAGAGTAATAGTTCGAAGATTTTTTCAAGGAGACTCCAGAATTTAGTTTATCAGATCAGACAATAGGGGCGAATACACTATGGTTGAATTCTTACAAGAGTGTCAGAGAGCTGGGATGATCACCATTTCACTGTTTGAGACACACCACAACTAAACCGGGTGACAGAGAGAATGAATCAGACTTTGGTAGATAATGTTCGATGTATGTTATCCAAAATTGGGTTGGAAAGAATCTATTGCGTCGAGGCCATAGAATATGCGTGTCACTTGGTTAATCATTTGCCTTCTGCAACTATTGGGAAGAAGACCTCAAATGAGATGTGGTCAAGACTTTCTGCTGAAGATTATAAGCACATGAGTGTTTGAGAGCTAACAAGAGAAGCTAGCATGCCATTTATTAATTCCATCATGTCTTTAAGCCCATTAAGGAATTAATCAAATAATTAATGAAGTCCATTAATTGTTTCTTTTTCTCTTCTACAAAAAATCATAGAAGGGATTAAGAGCAATTAATTTAACAATTAATTTTGAGTATCAAATCTAATTTGTTGCCAAACATGAGAAAATGTGATTTGAACAGTGGATAAGTTTTCAAATTTGCAACAAATCTCCCACTTGGAGATTGATACACTGACAGCAACATCCACTAGCTGTGTCGCCCTTTTCTTCAAACATGATATCCTCTACCTCTGCAACTCAATGCTCCGATATTCATGTCAGAAGACGAGCGGAAGTCGAGCACAACTTCAGCTTCTCAATAATAACACCCTTAGTCGACATATCAACGTTAACATATTCTTGTACCTCCAAGCATTTTCTCGGGTTACTCTTATTTCTGCTAACAACTCCCACTGCATGGGCAATATCTTGCCTCTGCTGAAAGCCCATTTCAATAAGTCTAGCTTTGTTCTTCTTACTGCCATCAAGCGCAATCTTCACCCGGTATGCAAACTTGTTGTGCAATGTCTTCTTCTCTGGTGGAAGTTCTGTCAGCTCTCAAGTCTGATCCCTTGGCAGAGAATCCATCTTTTCCTGTCCTTTTTCCAGTAAAAGATGAAGTTTCTTCCCATAGAGATATCCCTCTACTACATCATTCAGTAACCAAAATCCGTGTCATTAAACTTCTCGATCCCCGATGTCATCACATCATCTCCGGTCATCTCTTTCTACCAGATTCAAACCCGAGCTCTGATACCAGTTGTTTTGAAAAAAGACAATAGTAAAACAAAAAATCAGATCGAGAAAAATTTGCAAAGCAGAAAGACAGCAGAAACACACAGATTTATGTGGTTTAACAAATTACCTATGTCCACAGACCTGCAGCGGATTTTATTACTTCGAGGAATACACCCGTCGATCACCTCGACAATTACAAGAAAGCACTCTTTCTCTCTACCTCTCTCTCTCCTCTCCTCCTCTCCTCCTCTCCTTCTCTCTCACTCTACCCGAGAGCTTCAATTGGAAGCACACCAAAAGAAGTCTCTGGAAAGCTACCAATGTCGAAGAGGGACCATAGGAAATGAAATTCTGAGAGAGCTAAGAGGAGCTAGCATGACTGTTTATTAATTTCATCATGCCATTAAGCCCATTAAAGAATTAATCAAATAATTAATTAAGTCCATTAATTATTTCTTCTTCTCTTCTACAAAAAAAATCTTAGAAGGGATTAAGTGCAATTAATTTAGCAATTAATTTTGAGTATCAAATCTAATTTTTTGTCAAACATGAGAAAATGCTAATTTGAACAGTGGACCGGTTTCCAAATTCACAACACAAAGAATTGCAAGAGGAGAACTATACGTTGCAGCCGCCTTGATATGAAACATCAAAAAACTTAGTTTACAAACTTGGGCAAGTCCTTGTATGGGTAGAAGATATAAAAATTTTGATCAATTCACATGGAGAAATAACTGCACAAGTAGCCAATAGGATCATTCTTCATATTTCAAAGGTTGGTCAACAATGAGGTCATTTACTTGTTTTTATATGCTGCTAGATTGAGTTTGATAAGTTGAAGAATCAACTTTCCAAAAATTTTAAAATGGAAGGAGTTAGATGAAGCTCGCAGAATTCATGACATATAAATTCTGATGGACAAGATAGCTAGAAAGGTTTAGCTTTAGCAAGAAGCTTGTGGTCGGAAGGTGTTGAAGAAATTTGGGCTTGATGACTCGGGCATGACGAGTCTTCTCATTGCATCTCACTTTCAGTTGAGTTCAGATCAATTTCATGAAGATGACTGAGAGATAAAAGATATGTGATTGGCTCCTTTTGTTATTACAGTGGGCGTTCTGATGTATGTCATAGTTTTTACTATACCAGACATTGCACAACCAGTTGGTGTTGTGAGCAAGTTCATGCATGATCCAGGAATGATCATTGTGAGGCTGTGAAGAGTATTCTAAGGTACATAAAAGGTACAATTGATGTTGAATTGATGTTTAAAAGAAATGATCCTAAGTAGATTTGTGTGTAGGCTACACTAACAGACTTTGCAGGTGATATGGATTGGTAAAAATCTACTACTAGCTATTTATTCACATTGAAAGGAGTTGTTGTTTGTCGGTGCTTCGATCTACTGTTGCTTTGTATATTAAGATGGTTGAGTGTATGACAGTCACAGAGGTGATGAAGGATTCAATATGAGTGCAGGGCCTACTGGATGACTTGAGAGTTGATCAAGGGTCTCTGACGGTATTTTATGGCTGTCAAAGTTAGATATTAATGGCCACAAATCCAGTTCATTATGCTCATACGAAATACATTGATGTGAGACATCTCTTTGTTCGGGGCTTAATTGAAGAAGACAAGGTTTTAATGAAGAAGATAGACATGAAGGAGAATACAATGAACACGCTCACGAAGGTACTACCAGACCACAAGTTCACATATTGCAGGAGTTTGATGAACATCCGAATTCAGGATTGATAGCCTGTTGGGTATTGTGTAGAACTACGTGAGGCTTGATCTCTTTGGGAGGGGGGTGGGCAGACAACTATCTTGGTGTAGCTTAATTGGAGTTTGGAACTCCTCTGGTTATCTCTCACTTATTTGGAAGTAAGAGATGAGGTGGTGATTGTTGTATTTACTATATTATTTATTTTTATTGTAAATTGGGGGTATTTTTGCCTTTTGCTTTTATTTACTTGTGTCTCCTATTCCTCTTCTATAAAGGAGACTTAATGACTTATGAGGGCCGCATGGTCTGAGGTGTGCGGAAGTTGTAATCCATGCGTGTTTTCTTTCTCCCCATCTTGTGTTAGTGGAAACACACTCCACATAGACGTAGACGAATCAATTTAACCCCGAGCCACCTAAAGCTTGTGTTCGATTATTATTATATGAATTTCTACGTTTTCACATTATTTTTGCATAACAATATATTTTTAAAACTAGATTTGATTTGATCTAATGGTTACATAGAATTTTAATCAAAGAAAGTTTTCTGAGGAAAAAAAAAGTCAGAAAAAGAGAAAAGATAGAATATTACTTGGGAGTTGTGACGTGGTGTCCCAAAGGACTTCTAGTGCGGACGAAGAGGCATGAGGAGGATGATAGTTATAAATTGTGATTTTTAATATTTTATTTAAAAGTTATTCTATTTTAATACTAGGTTTAACAATTATTAAGCATAAATTTATCGTACAATGCAAGAAATGGTTATAAAATAAAAAGCCAATTGATTGTCGGTGGTGTTTTGTTTCCTTGAAATTCTACAAATGA
>JXCR01089924.1:19638-38900 GCA_002079205.1 Phalaenopsis hybrid cultivar
GCAGGCGAGATGCTACCGGGAGCGGAAACTGAGATGCTTTGTCCTCCGCTAGAAGTTGAAAGTTGCTTGAATATGGACCTTCCAGACGCTGAATGCAACAATTTCTGTGTTAGATCGGGCTACAACAAAGGGGTTGCAACAGCCACACCTTTTACTGCGAATGTTACAAAAATTGCTAGCTGCTAGTTACTCAGCGTTTTTCTGGTTAATTAGCCGATTTGTTTTGTGCACTTGCATAAGTAATATTGTTGTAGCTTCAATCTTCGGTGAATTTTGTGTATGCTTTTTATTTGTTATGTTAAGATGTTTCTAAGGGACTTGTTTGATTGATTATTTTATTACAAGAAGTTTATGATTACATTTTTAGGTGTTAAAGTTTGAGTTTTTTTTTCCTTGCAAGATTTGAATATATATCATACAAATTCTGTGTTTACGTATCTAACATATGACCCTCAATTTTTACATCTATATCACTCTAACTATGCTTCAAAAGACATGTTTCGGTTTTTTTAAGTTAATAATAATAATAATATTTTTATGGGATATGAATAATTTTGATTGTTATAATAGTTTAAATTTAGATATTAGAGATGTAAATACATAAATGTTATTCCTCCCGTCCAACATGGGTCGTAAGGTTGGATGCAGACTCTCAGTCTCCTTCACTTGAGACTCAGCTAGCCACATCATCTTCTCTGTTGGCCATTAGATTTTTTTTAAATTTATGCAGACACATATTTAATGTACAATAATGACAACGACTTTATATATGCTTAAAAATATAAGTATTTAATACTGCTGCTAAAAGATTTAATTCCTCNGGTCCTGATTTGTTTCGGTGGGCCCCACCTAAAATTTTTTATTTTTTTTTTAAAACAGAAATAATCCTGACCGTAGATCATCGTGATCTACGGCCAGGATCGAACACTGCATGCAGAGATACATGCGGTGTCCGTATGCAATAATTTCTCCATGAGGAGGATGATAGTTATAAATTGTGATTTTTAATATTTTATTTAAAAGTTATTCTATTTTAATACTAGTTTAACAATTATTAAGCATAAATTTATCGTACAATGCAAGAAATGGTTATAAAATAAAAAGCCTTTTGATTGTCGGTGGTGTTTTGTTTCCTTGAAATTCTAGAAATGAAGCGATCCAGCATGTATGTGTTCAAGCCTCCCGATCAGCTGCCAACCCATACTCCAACAAGGTCCAGATGGGGTGGCAATATTTTTTTCCTTCACCTGGCAGCCTTAATCTCCATTCAGTGTTTCATCTTCNCAATAGGAATATCATTCGTTCAATAGATATATTTTTATTAGATTAACAAAAAAAAATATATCTTCTTATTGGATTTCTTTTTTTTTCTTCAGATATTAACTTCGAAATTTAATAGCAATTTAGTGACATCATTAGTTCACATTAAACCAAACTTAATTCCGGGCTAAGTCTAATTATAGTAGGCTGGAAATTTTCTTTAGGCTTGCTAGTTAACATTTTTTCCTCGTGGGATTGATAATCGGGACTCCGTTAGAGCCCTATATTACTTGATCGATACAAACACTTACGTAAACAAAAACCTAGTGTGTAGTACTTTGATCCACCTTAAAATTACCTTTTTTTAGTGCATATTTTATAATCGATTTATGCATATTTTTAGTGATATTGCATTTTAAAGGAATATATTTTTGTTTGTTTTTTGTTTCAGGTACATGGAATGGACATTTGGAGAAAATTAGAGAAAAAAATGAGCAAAAATGGTGCATATAATATGACGCCATAATGCCACCCCTGGCGCTATCACGTTACAGACCCAGACAAAGGGTGCTATGGTGCCCAGATTGGCACTATCGTGCCAGCAACTTCCCTTCTAAAAGATCCATTGAATTTTGCAGAATTTTGAAGGGGCTTTTGAAGAATCCTTGGTTACTTTCACGCATCTATTAATATGGACAAAAATTGGATGAAATAAAGGATTTTTTGGCAGCATTTGAAGGTTTTAGGAAGTCCCGCTTTTAGGTTTAAGTGTATGTTTTAATATGTTTTGTGTTGTAAGAGTAATAGTTCGAAGATTTCTTCAAGGAGACTCCAAAATTTGTGTTGGGGAGAAGACATAATGTACTTTGTGTTTCTGTTTAAGTTTTTGTCTTTAAGACTTGGATTTCAATACCAATTTCGTGTTTTTTTTATTCTTAATGAATTCTGAGTAGTTCCCTTTCTTTTTCCTTGCTCTTAAGAATTAATCTTGTGGGATGAAAATGATTAAAAATCTCTTTTTACTTTTAAAATTGTGATGATATTTTCACCGATTCATCATTAACTCTACAAATTGCCACTTGTGAGGTTGAAATCCATTGAGAAACTTAAAGACCCGAGATGGCTATGATTTCACCCAACTAGTGAGTGTCACACTTCATTGACCGGCGTGGCTGAGCTTATCTATGGTAACATGATTGTGCTATCTTTTAATCACCTCGCACGACACCGATCCCTGCTGAGGTTGGAAACTTGATCTTCAAGTGTGTTACAGAAGTCACGACACCAAAGATTGATTTCAGTGGTCTCCCAAAGATAACATTATATGTTGATTCTGGTTTGACAATGATAAACTGAACTGAGTGAGTTATCTGTCAAGGAAAATCTTCCAAGACAACAAGGAGATTTATTGTTCCCTCGACCCTCACTGGTCGATTATTAAAAGCATACAATGGTCTAGATGTAGGTTGAAGTTTTTCTCTTGTCAATCCCAAACTGAGGAAAGTTGAATAGAACAAGACATCAATAAGGCTCCTATTGTCAATCAAGATCCTCTTTATGTTATAGCAGAGCTCACCAATTCCTGCGCTAATGGCGAGAGGATCTTGGTGGGGGACTCGAACTCCTTCCAAATCGGAATCATCAAAAGCTCGAGGTGCAATTTCTTCTGCATTGATTCACCAGGTACAATGACAAGGACTTGATCAATCTGGAATTGGCCTCCAGTAATTGTTTGAATTTCTTCTACGACTGGGTGACCCCTATGTTGCTGACTTGGTGTATGTTGCCCTCTCATATGAGCATTATCGATACCAACTGGTTTGTTTTGTACAAATCGACCAAGATATCCCTGTTTAATTAACCTTTCAATCTCTTCCTTGAGCTGCTTACACGCTTCAGTGGAGTGACAATGACTTTGATGAAAATAACAGTATTCTTCTTGATTCCCTGAGTTAGGTTTTTGGGCGTGAGGCCACTTAACAGCTTGCTCATCTTTGATAGCCAATAAGACGTTAGCACGTGATGTGTTGAGTGGTGTATACTCTTTCTTAAGTCAATATTTAGTTTGTTGGCCTGCAGGTTGATGAAGAATGTCACGATTCCTCTACTGTTCAAACTTTCTCCGTTGTAAAGATTAATTATTTTCTCCAGTGTTACTTTTTCGCTTTCCCCCAAATTTCTCAAATTGTTCCTTATGTGCACTGATGGCCTCGTCTGTAGTGATTTGGGCCTCAACACGATGGACAAGGTCAACATAAGAACGAACTGTCTCCGACATCAGTGAATAGTAGAAGGGTCCTGGGCGAAGCCCCTTAAGGAAACCCCTCTAAGTAACTCTGGATCTACTCCTGGAATTTGACAGACTTCAGTAGAAAACATGCCGAAGTAGTCTTTCAGTGACTCTCCTTCACTTTGACGAATTTCTGAGAGATAAGATGAATCCTTGATGATCTTTCGATTTGAGATGAACTGCTCCGTGAACAGTTTGACAAGCTCGTTAAAAGTGTTTACAGTGCCCACCGACAGAGAGTATAACCAAGTTATCGAGCTTGTCCTTTAAGAGTAGCCAGAAACACTTGACACAGAAGCTCATCAGAGGCACGCTGAATGTCCATGATATTTCGATAATGATCAATATGATCGTAAGGGTCGGTTGTCCCTTCATATGTATCAAATCTCGGAAGCTTAAAGCCTGTTGGGATGGGGTGCTGGAGGACCACATCCACTAAGGGAGAAGATTCATGGATGTTACGGTGAGCATAGAAGCGTTCCTTTTTTTTTAATGGGAACTCTTCGCGGACGAGGCGTCGTAGTTCATTACGAATTACATTATCTGGGATGACAGGAAGATGTGGCGATGTCAGGTGAGCTGCATGAGATGGAAGAGTGGAACTTGCAGTATCTAGGAGGTCAGCATCATGACCCGACATGAATTGTTCCTTCTTGAGGAGGTGGGCAAGTATGAGCTCCTCCAAATGGTATGTTTCTTGTACGTTGCGGAGTTAATGGTAAACAAATTTTATCTAATGGTGTAGGCAGCGGTTGTTGAGCCTTGCGTAGGAGCTGTAGGATATCTAGTTGAAACTCCTCCATTCTACGCATTTGATCTTCTATTGAAAGACCCGAAACACCATCATTGGCGAGATAACGTCTTTCAGGGCGAGGAGATGAAGAAGCATGCCACCCTTGGGTTCGTGACTGCTCCCTGAAACGATGGTTGTTGGAGCTGGATGCTCCATTGTCACGAACATTGTGTCTGGTGGCCATGTAGTAAACCATGTAAGTGCTTTAGTTGTGGGATTGAAACCTTCCCACAGACGGCGCCAAACTGATGCGTGCTAGGAAATTTGTAGTGGTAGAGTAATGGATTATTGTCTTAGCATTGTGAGGGGATTCAACGCACACAAATGAAAATGAATCAAGCTGTGATGACACCAGAAGTTTTTTCGTGGAAAACCCGTAAAGGGGAAAAACCACGGGGACTGACCCAGTTGTAAAAATTTTCTATAAGTTGATGGTTACAGATGCCCCTTGTCCCACAGACAGGAAAGAGTTACTTGTTTTCCAAGTTACAATGTCGGCTGATGACGTCTGGTTAGCAGTGTTCAACGGAGTACAGCGGTGGTGGACGACAGTTAACTACAATCGATAATGGTCGGCTGTGGTCGATGAAGGTCAGCGGTGATCAACAACAATAAACGGTGGCCGACGGTGGTTGACAGGGTCGGCGGTGGTGGTCAACGGTCAATGATGTTCGACGGTTAGTGGTGGTCGACGATGGCGAGGATGATCTTGGACTTGAGTTCCTTCTCAAAGCCTCAAGTTCTCTCTCAAGCCTCCTCCCCCTCATGTGAGGGGTAAGACTCTATTTATAGTGTTTTGAGTGAAATTAATGCAGGAATATGAACCATTTTGATCGGACGGTCCAGAGAGCTTCCCTTGATCAGATGACGTTTGATGGACATTTGAGTGCCTTAATGATGTCGGAATCGGACAATCTTAGGCTTGTTGGATTCGTTTTGTCGAGACGCTCGATTCGATTATGAACTCGCTAGATTTGACTTATGTTTTACCTTTCAAATGCCTCTGAAAATCTTCTAATAGTGGTTTCATGACTTGATCCAGACTTGATTTGACTCGGATTGGACTAACTTTCCAACTATTAGGTCTGTCTCATCGAGCCGATCAGTTTGACTATAAGTTTGCTGAAATCGGAACTCCAGATGACTCTTAATCGAAGTTTGAATATTCTTGTTAAAAAATTACACCGAGATTCGTTCCAGATGATGAAATTTTGTTGGTGGTGTATCAATATATATATATATAGTTATAAACACTATGATCTAATATAGAATATTTAGCAGGAATCAGAGTGCATGGAGCTTAAAAAGGCATTCCTTTGGTGTATTTTCCTCCTTCCGGTAAATTTCCTTCACTTAATCTCTTATCATCTGCATGCAAGGTTGTGATTGTGTATGAATATGCAGGCGAGGTGCTACCGGGAGTAGAAACTGGTAATCTTTGTCCTGTGCTAGCGGTTGAAAGTTGCTTGAATATGGATGTTCCAAAAGCTGAATGCAACGATTTCTATGTTAGATCGGGCTAAAAGAGTGGGGATTGCGACGACCGCACCTACTACTGCGATTGTTACAAGAATTGCTAGCTGCTAGTTAAACAGTTTTTTTGTGATTAATTAGCTGATTTATTTTATGCGCTTACATAAGTAATATTGCTGATAATTCAATCTTCGGTGAACTTTGTGTATGCTTTTTATTTGTTATGTTAAGTTGTTTTCAAGCAAATTTTTTGTTCGATTATTTTATAACAAGGATTATATGTTACATTTTTAGGTGTTAAATTTTGAATTTTTTTTTTTTTTTTTGCAAGATTTGAATGCATATCACAAAAATTCTATCTGATTACGTTTCTAACATATAAACCTCAATTTTTTTTGGGTTAATAATAATAATTATATTATTATTTTTATGGGATATCAAGAATTTTGATTATTATAATAATTTAAATTTAGATAATAGAGATGTAAATGCATGTTTTCTCAATCGGGGATTTTAAGAGTTCGAATGGAATGCACATGTTTGGAAGGGGATTCTATCATTTAACTAGTTTTGCATAAATAAATTCAAAAATTAACAAAATCTATGCATGAAATTATAATATTTTAAATATTATTCACCGTAATATCTTTGCGATTTTATTTTTATTATTTAAGATTTGAAAAAAAATTACTGGGAACTAAGAAAATTTAGTTAATTGATTGGCTTTCACAATAGAAGTCACTCAAAAACTGGAAAAAATATTGTATCGGGAGCTTCAGATGCAGCATTGCATCATCATCGCATCATGACTTCAATTAGAGTCTGTCACGTGTGCAACCAGACCCACCCATGTATTAAATTAAATTTTATTTTTATTAAGGCGAGTCTTCCTCTACACGTGGCAGACCTTGATTGAAGTAATCCTGATGCAGTAATTTTTCTTCAAACTCAAACTTCTAATGAACTCTACTCAACAAACTTTATGAAATTATTTTAAAGTCAACACAAAATATTTATTTTTAATAAATCTTAGAACTAAAATTAGCCTTCATTTACCATGATTGGTTGCAATCGATTTACATGAATTTCCATAGCATTATCTATTTTAGTAATATTTGTTGATGAATAAGAAACAACAAAGAAGTATTTAAATGAGTATGGAATGAATAAGTCATATTAGTTGAAAATAAAATAAAAAATTATAAAATATTAAATTCAAGCATGCATCCTATCCATAATAATAATAATAATAAATAAATAAATAAATAAATAAATAAATAAGTAAATAAATAAATGATTGCTCAATTCCAACTTTGTTAAGACACTCAAATGTACATCAAATATTGTATGGTCAAGAGAAGCCATCTAAGTTGTATGATCAAAGTGGTTCATTTTCATACATTAATTGCACCTATAACTCAATAAATAGACAACCATTCCTCTCATGAAAGAGAGAAGAGCATGAAGCCAAGGAGGAGAGCTTGAGGCGTCATGAAGAGCTTGAAGCACAGAGACGATGTTGAAGTCCAACCTCACTCCACCTATCTTAGATCACCACCGACCACGGTCAACAGTCAACCACCACCAGTCGGTTTTCTTCGATCGCTATCAGTTGTTGTTCGTTCCTTGTAACAATTTTATCTGTACATCGACGTTGTTATTCAGAAAACTTTGTATCCCTTTCCCTTCTATGGGACAAGAGGTTTCTATAATCATCAACTTATAGTAGATTTTTGTAGTAAGATCATGCCTTGTAATTTTTTACTTTTCTGAGCTATTTACATGAAAATTTATGATTCCTCAACTGGTTTTTTTTTTCATCTGAGTGTGTGCTAAATTCTTGTGCAATGGTAAGATGAAAATCCATTATTCAACCGCTGTCAATTTTATAGCATGCGTCAATAACATTGTAATAAGAGTTTTTACCTACACAACAATCAAAGCATGCGTATTATTATTTTTCACACTTAAACCTAAGCATTTACATATAAATCACATAAAATTTTGTAATACTACTCTGTTAACTTCTTCCTCCAGCAACACCTTCTAGCCTCAGCTCCCACGTGGATCTCTTTTTCAGGCGACATTAAAGCCCCCAAGAGGATGAAGTTAATATAGTAGGATGCAATGCTATAACAGAGTAGGATTATGGAATTTTGGTGCTTTAAAGGTAAATAGTAAAGTTTTGGTTTGATACATGTAAACATACAAGTTTTGAGGGAAGAAAAATCGGTCTAGATATCTGCACGTACCAACAGCTAGCTGACATGTCCTAAATATGCTAAATTTACTTTTATGTTTAATAACCATTCTTATGATATTGCACTTTAATAGAAGGCATATTCATGTTTTTGGATGCACGCATATCAAGAGAAGAAACTGGATTGAATCAGATCGAGAACAGAGTGTAACAGAGCAAATTGGGCTAAGGAGAAGATTCTCGATCTATTGCCTAAGCGCCAAATCCTTTCGCCTAAGCACCAAATCCTTTTGAGAAACCGACACCTAAACGTTGTATCCTGGTCCCCAAGCGCCAATTCATTCCGCAAAGCAAAAAGAGAAGGTGGCACCTAGTTGCCGCAGCTGGACGCCTAGGCGCCAGGACTTAATTTTTTGGTTTTGTGGACGGTTGGGCACATATTTGATCTATTTCGAGGCAAAATTTCTCAGTGAAAGGGGGTGAGTAGTGCAGGTCATGAGGTGTGTGACATAGAGGACGAAAGGGATCACTTAGAGTTTTATTTTAGATTGAGAGAGGAGAAAAGAATGTGGAAATTTCTTCAATTTTTCTTTACCTCTGAGTGTTGTAAGCATTGTTGGGGGAATGCAAGGAGAACACACTTTGGAGGAACTTTTCTTCTTTTCTCAGGAAAGAAGATAAGTTCTAGTACTTTTTTTATTTTGTATCAAAGTATAACTTAGAAATTTGTTGTCTTTAATATAATATGTTGAGTATTGTAGTTTTCTCCATGAAATCTGAATAGCATTCTTACTTCTTTGTTTTATAATGGATTAGCAGCATGTGTAAGGTTTTATTCAAAGTATAATCTTGTTACTTTATTCATTTTAACGATAAATTACTTCATGTTTCATTTACTTATGTAATTTCTCTAATTCATATGGTAAAACACATTGTGAAAACATAATGACCTGGGAGGGCTATGCCTTTCCTCAATTAGTAATTTCCACACTAATTTTTAGGATGAAGGAAAAGTAGTCCTGGGGTGAGTGCAAATAGATAAGGAGATAGTATTTGTTGGGTGTGAATTGATGATTTTAGGATGACAGACTAAAATCTTAACTAATTTGATCCAGAGTTTAAGAACTTAAGGCTAGGTTAGCCAAAGTGAGGGCACTAGTGGGCAATCTAGGGTGACATGCTAGAACATACCCATCATAACCAAAGATTTGAGGAATTAACGCTACGTTAACCAAATATCTTTATACACCTGGAAGAGTGTAACGATTGTAGATGCTCCTATTTGTCACAGATTTCTAAATAGGGATTCTAGTTTGATTTAACCTACACTAGCTACTAGTGTCATTACAAAGCAAGGGAACCTCGAGTTATCTTGAACTTCCACCTTACTTTAACTTAGTGTTTAATTTGAACCTACCTTAGTTAGTTAAATTGTTAACTTAAAATTTTAGTTGTAATTTAGTGACATCATTAGTTCACCTTAAACCAAAGTTATTTCGAGGCTAAGTCTAGTTACAATATGCAAGGACTTTTCCTATGACTTGCTAGTTAACATTTTTTCTCGTGGGATCAATAATCTGGGCTTCATTAGATCCCTATATTATTTGAACGATACGTGCATTTACGTAAAAAAAAACCAGCTTGTAACACTTATGGAAAAATCTAAATATAAAAACATAATCATATTTTACACCACTAGGTATGCTGAAGACATACATGGTGGTCTCCAACCACATGTTACTATGTTGTCGACCGATGGGGTGTATGGTGATATGGTGGCGGGTGGTTGGTCATCCAAACGTGAAGTTTCAAAATGCAATATTTTCTTGTATTAAGAGGGCACTTACATAAATAGCATATGGAACATTGCTCACCATCCATATTTTCCATTTTTGTGAAATTCTTAATCGTTTGATCGTAGCACATGTAAATGCATCGGTTCATTAGTTCAAAAATAGCATCCTGAGTTTTATAGTTTTTAAAATGCAACGTTCCGTATGATTTGTATATAATTATTCATAAAAAAAAAATATTTCTGACCTCAAATTTATTATTTCAATATGTTAATCAATATTTACTTGCGGCTCATCAAGGCTCGAACTCGAACTTATCTTGCTGAATGAATTACTTGTTGCATTTATGACATTATATATTTTTATTGTGATTAGGAGTATTTTGTTGTTGTAATTGTTTACTTGTATGCCCCAGTTCTCCTTTATAAAAGAGATTTGAGGGTTTATGAGAGTTGCATTTTGCTAGATATGTGGAAGTTGTACCTCAAGCTTTTGTTCTTTCTCCCCATCCCATGTTAGTGGAAACTCCCTCTTTGTGCAGGTAGACAAATCAAATCCTATAAAACTTTTATTTGATTGCTGTTATGTGAATTTACATGCTTCTGCGTCGTTTTCTAATAACAATCGGTGTCAAATCTCTGGGTTCTTCGACGTTGAATGCAACAAATCTGACTTATGTTGCTGGTATTTTTTTATAGAACATGATCGGATGTGTTTTGCTGATGGGTTCCAGTGATTCCGGCGGCAGGGACTCGAATATCCGGCGAGCTTAGGTGGGAGTTTGGCGAGTTACACGCGAAGTTTCTTTTTCGGTCTGCGTGCCTGCTTCGGTTTCCTGTTCAGCTTCACATGCAGTAGAAGGAAATTTTTTGGCAGAGAACCTTTAAATATATTCCTTTTCCTCTTCAGCTTCACGTGGAAAAGGAGAAGTTTTCTCGGAAGTTTGGGGGAAAGGCTTTTTTTTTTTTTTTAATAGAAAGAGCATTTCGATTTTCGTAGAAAAAAGATATTATAATAGTAAAAATAATGAATTATAGTATGTTTTCAGATTTTTCTACGTTCATTATGACAATGGAAAGTTCATTCAATAGATGGTTAGGCACCACATTAAAATCGATGTAAGGAAATTTGAAAGCAAAGAGAACTTTGGCATGTGACGATCCGGAGTGATAGATGAGTTGTGTTTTCTGGATCATGAGAAAATCCTGGATAGCGAGAAAAATCTTGAAAAAATCTTAGAGAGAAATTTGTTAAAGATGAATCAGAGTGCTTGTGACTTGATTTGAAATGGTTGACATCAGAGATTAATTATGGAGTGATGATTGAGACTTTTGTAGGGAAAATGTGAAGAATGCTGGAGAACAATTATCTCAGAAAGAACGTGGATAACCGTCTCAATATAAAGTATCGACCCTACCCATTTCAGATGAGACGAGGTAATTATTGATGGGCAATTGAATGATTTCACAAAGCTGTTAATAAATCTGTTAAATTTGTATGAGAAAGTTTGAGATGAAGATAAGATGCTCCTTCTATTGAATTCGCTCATGGTTGAGTACAAAAACTTCACTATGACACTCATATACCAGAAGAAGGTTTTGAATTATTGTGAAGTGACTATGACAGTATTAAATTATGAGTTCCATCGAAGGATAAAGAGTCTGCAAAGATAGAGTTAGCTGAGGCACTTACACTCTAATGTGACAAATCTGAAAAGTAAAATGAGAATTGGGCAAAGAAATGTGGCAGGGGTGACGCTTCTCAAAAGCGGGCAAGGCTCCTGGGTTAAGTCTTAGAAAAAAATAGTGTGCTTTATGTTTAGAGACTGGTCATTGGAAGAAATATTGTTTGAAGTTGAAGGAGAAGGGAAATGAAATTTCATTAGAGGTAAGACTATTGTAGTCGTGAAAAGATCTGAAGAGGCGGATTTAGATTCAAATGCATCGTTATCTGCAGTTTCTCATAAATTGTTTACAGATAATTTGTGATGGATTCTAGATATAAGTGATACGTATCACATTTGTCATCATCGAAGATGGATACATACAAGGAGCTGAATAGCAGAGCAGTGACTATTGACAATGATCAAGCTTATCATATTATTAGTACAGAAGGTATCTTTATTAATATGCATGATGGTATCGTGAAGGAGCTGGCTAATTTCAAACAGGTTATAAATATCAAGAAGAATTTGCTTTCATTTGGTCTTTAGAGTCCAAGGGCTAACTAATAGTTATTGAGAAATGAGTTTCGAGGATATGTCCTGGAGTAATGATTTTTATGAAGAGATTTCATTATCACAATCTTTACCAACTTCAAGGTATTACAGTGATTGGAACGACTCCTGTTTTTTTGACACCACTTTGTTGTGGCATATGAGGCTAGCCCATACTAGAGAGGCTTCAATTAAGACTTTGGAGAAGAAACGTTTGATAGAAAGATTGAAAAACTAAAAACTTGATATCTGTGAATATTTTGTGTTTGACAAGAAGATATTGTATTTTAGGATTGTCATCCATAGTAGAAAGTATATTTTACAGTATGTTCACACAAATGTTTGGGGCTTGACGAAGATAATATCATTTAGCGGGCGAAGATACTGTCTCTTTTATTGATGATTACTCCAAGTAATTTTGGGTGTACACCATGAAGCTTAAAAGTGAAGTACTGAAGATTCTCATAACTTGGAAGAAGCAGATTGAGACTCAGACTGCTAAAAAGATTTAATTTATCAAATCAGACAATAGGGGCGAATACAATATGGATGAATTCTTACAAGAGTGTCAGAGAGCTGGGATGGTCACCATTTCACTGTTTGAGACACACCACAACTAAACCAGGTGACAGAGAGAATGAATCAGACTTTGGTAGATAAAGTTCGATGTATGTTATCCAAAATTGGGTTGGAAAGAATCTATTGCGTCGAGGCCATAGAATATGCGTGTCACATGGTTAATCATTTGCCTTATGCAACTATTGGGAAGAAGATTTCAAATGAGATGTGGTTAAGACTTTCTGCTGAAGATTATGAGCACATGAGTGTTTGAGTGTCCAGCTTACAACCACATGCAGAATGATAAATTGAAACCATGAGAAAAGATGACTATCTTCATTGACTTCAGACATGGAGTCATGGGCTTCCAGTTATATCAAGAATCAGAAATGATAGACTGCTGGAATTGAGGTTTGATGTAATTTTGTTAACAAATCAAGACTCATAGCAGATAGGCAGCTGGAATTGAGGTTTGATGCAACTTCATTTGTTCCACAGGTTTGGTTCACTCCAACCCAGATATCTGATTTAGTTGTAGCTCATGAGATATCTGTTAATAATGCTCAGGTGGAGGTGAAAGAAGTTGTTGAGGATGAGATTCCTGCTTAGGAATATATTGCTAGAAGCAGAACGAGACTCCAAAATGTCCTAAAATCAGCTTGGTTGAGGGATTACATTGTAATTTCACTTTTGGTCACAAAGATAGAGATTCCTTGTCATTGCAAAAAAGATGTGGTGGGCACAGATTGTGATCTCTCTTCACAGGAATGGTACTTGGAGGTAGGATGCACTTACTTCAGAAAGGAAAACCATCGAGTGCAAATGAGTATACATAAAAAAGGAATAATCTCAAAGAGCTCATTTGTGGTACAAAATAAGATAGTGGTAAAAGCTATTGCACAATGAGAAGCTATTGGATGTCAGTGCTTCGATCTACCGTTGCTTTGTATACTAAGAAGGCTGAGTGTATGACACTCACGGAGGTGATGAAGGATTCAATATGAGTGCAGGGCCTACTGGATGACTTGAGAGTTGATCAAGGGTATCTGATGGTATTTTATGGCTGTCAAAGTTAAATATTCATGGCCACAAATCCAGTTCATTATGCTCATACCAAATACATTGATGTGAGACATCTCTTTGTTTGGGGCTTGATTGAAGAAGACAAGGTTTTGATGAAGAAGATAGACATGGAGGAGAATACAATGAACATGCTCACGAAGGTACTACCAGACCACAAGTTCACATATTGCAGGAGTTTGATGAACATCCAAATTCAGGATTGATAGCCTGTTGGGTATTGTGTAGAACTACTTGAGGCTTGATCTCTTTGAGAGGGGGTTAGGTAGAAAACTATCTTGGTGTAGCTTAATTGGAGTTTGGAACTCTTTTGGTTATCTCTCACTTATTTGGAAGTAAGAGATGAGGCGGTGATTGTTGTATTTACTATATTATTTATTTTTATTGTAAATAGGGGTATTTTTGCATTTTGCTTTTATTTACTTGTGTTTCCTAGTCCTCTTCTATAAAGAGGACTTAATGACTTATGAGAGCCGCATGGTCTGAGGTGTGTGGAAGTTGTAATCCATGCTTGTTTTCTTGCTCCTCATCTTGTGTTAGTGGAAACACCCTTCATGTAGACGTAGACGAATCAATTTAACCTCGAGCCACCTAAATTTTGTGTTCGATTATTATTACATGAATTTCTACGTTTTTACATTATTTTTGCATAGCAATATATTTTTAAAACTCGATTTGAGTTGATCTAATGGTTACATAGAATTTTAATGAAAGAAAGTTTTCTGAGGAAAAAAAAAACAGTCAGAAAAAGAGAAAAGATAGAATATTACTTGGGAGTTGTGACGTGGTGTCCCAAAGGACTTCTAGTGCGNGAGAAGATAGACATGAAGGAGAATACAATGAACATGCTTGTGTAGTGGAAACACCCTTCATGTAGACGTAGACGAATCAATTTAACCCCAACCACCTAAATCTTGTGTTCGATTATTATTATATGAATTTCTACGTTTTCACATTATTTTTGCATAACAATATATTTTTAAAACTAGATTTGATTTGATCTAATGGTTACATAGAATTTTAATCAAAGAAAGTTTTCTGAGGAAAAAAAAAGTCAGAAAAAGAGAAAAGATAGAATATTACTTGGGAGTTGTGACGTGGTGTCCCAAAGGACTTNCGATTTGATGGTTACATAGAATTTTAATGAAAAAAAGTTTTCTGAGGAAAAAAAAAAGTCAGAAAAAGAGAAAAGATAGAATATTACTTGGGAGTTGTGACGTGGTGTCCCAAAGGACTTCTAGTGCGGACGAAGAGGCATGAGGAGGATGATAGTTATAAATTGTGATTTTTAATATTTTATTTAAAAGTTATTCTATTTTAATACTAGTTTAACAATTATTAAGCATAAATTTATCGTACAATGCAAGAAATGGTTATAAAATAAAAAGCCAATTGATTGTCGGTGGTGTTTTGTTTCCTTGAAATTCTACAAATGAGGCGATCCAGCATGTATGTGTTCGCTTTTTGGTAAGCCTCCCGATCAGCTGCCAACCCATACTCCACCTCTTCGTAGGTCCAGATGGGGTGGCAATATTTTTTTCCTTCACCTGGCAGCCTTAGGGTCCGTTTGGGGCAGCTTGTGCGTTTCAGGATAAGCTGCTTATCCTGAAACGCGGCCCGCGGGCNACGGGAGCGGAAACTGAGAAGCTTTGTCCTCCGCAAGCGGTTGAAAGTTGCTTGGATATGGACCTTCCAAACGCTGAATGCAATGATCTCTGTGTTAGATCGGGCTACAACAGAGGGGATTGCAACAGCCACACCTTTTACTGCGAATGTTACAAAATTTGCTAGCTGCTAGTTAATCAACATTCTTCTGGTTAATTAGCCGATTTGTATTGTGCACTTGCATAAGTAATATTGTTGTAGCTTCAATCTTCGGTGAAATTTGTGTATGCTTTTTATTTGTTATGTTAAGATGTTTCTAAGGGATTGATTTTTTTATTACAAGAAGTTTATGATTGTATTTTTAGGTGTTAAAGTTTGAGTTTTTTTTTTTCCTTGCAAGATTTGAATATATATCATACAAATTCTGTGTTTACCTATCTAACATATGACCCCAATTTTTACATCTATATCACTCTAACTATGCTTCAAAAGGCATGTTTCGGTTTTTTTAAGTTAATAATAATAATAACATTTTTATGGGATATGAATAATTTTGATTATTATAATAATTTAAATTTAGATATTAGAGATGTAAATATATAAATGTTATATAATATTTAAATGTATGTAAATGCATATTTTCTCAATCAGGGATTTTAAGAGGTCGAATGGGATGCACATGTTTGGGAGAAGGTTATATTATTTTACTATTTTGCATAAATAAATTCAAAAAATAACAAAAAACTATGTATGCAATTATAATATTTTTAATATTATTCACAGCAATATCGTTGTGATTTTAAGAGTACCTATATTAGTTTATAATATTTAAATTTAGTAAACTGATATTTTAATTTTCTTAGTAAAAATTATTTGCTATTGACGTGAATAAATAGAAAATAAAAAAGCTGAGAAATTAGGAAGTAAAAAATAGAAAATAATTTAAAAATTAACTGTAAAAAATAACCTAAATTTAAATATGACATATTTGTAAAGAAAATTTATGAGAAAATTTTTTTTCTCTTAATGAAAGATGTTGATTGAAAAAATCATTATTTAAGATAAGAAATAAAATTACTAGAAACATACAGTTTAACTAATTGATTGGCTTTCAGAATAGAAGTAATTCAAAAACTCGAGAAATTATTGCATTAGGAGTTCTCATGTAGTTTTGCATCAGAACTTCAATCAGAGCCTTTCATGTGTACAGACAGACCCATCTATGTATCAAATTAATTTTTGTTTTTATTAAGGTGGGTCTGTCTATATACATGCAGATGTTGATCAGAGTACCCTTGATCAATAATTTTTCCTCAAACTCAATCTTCTAATGAATTTTATTCAACATATTTTGTGAAATTATTTTAAAGTCAACACGAAATATTCAACATGCCTTCATTTTACCACGATTGGTTGCCATCAATTTACATGAATTTCCAAGCAAATATCTATTTTAATGATATTTGTTGGAGAATAAGAAAGGACAATGAACAAATTAAATGAGTGTCAAATGAATGAGTTATATTAGCTGTAAAAAAAATAAAAAAATTATAAAATATCAAATTCAAGCTTGCATACTATCCAAAATAAAAATAAAAACAAAAATAAATAAATGATTGAAATAAAGGTCAAAATTTGATTTTGTGGTCCCAAATGAGAGCGCATTTTCTGTCCGGACTCCTGACGTAGCTCTACGTACGACGGAGGTTATTCCTGAGTTATTTTCAAATTATTTCTCGGTTATTTTCAATAATCCCAAATAGGTGTTCGATATTAAAATTACTTAATAGTGTCAGAGCATTCCGACGCTAGTGCAAATGCAAAAGCCCTAAAAAGCCATCCCTCTTGTCTGAAACTTCGTTTTCTCAGAATTTGTTCTCTATATAGTGCGAGCGGCGAAACAAGCAACACATATGCAAATATGGTGAAATCTAGTGATTCCGCCCCCCTCGAGCGACTTCGGAATTATTTTCATCTGCGAAATCTAGTATCCGGCAAGGTGAGCCTCTTCTCTAAGCTTTTGATAAGTTTTTTATTTTCGTTCTGAGCTTATGATAACTTTTTTCTTGAAATTTTTGGGTTTTAAGTTTCGGTTTTATGTATATTTCATGTTTAGGTGTTAGATTTGTAAAACATATGTTTGAAGTTATTATTATGTGAAAAATATAATTTTTAATTTTTGAATTTTGTAGTTTAGGTGTTAGATGTATAAATACACAAGGCAAATCATAATTTCGAGTCAGAAGCCTGTAGAAAGGTTTTATAGATGTCTTTGACGATGAGAAGCTCCGAATATATAGAATACTATCCTCAAACATCTGAATCAACATCTGGGATGCATCATATCAGATGAAAATTTGCTGATCAAGGTCAAGCACGAGTTGAGTGGTTCAAACCCTTATTTTAAGCTCAGACGTCCGTTGAAGGATTTTATTCCCGAAGTCGTAAGCTATGGAGAACGTGTCATTAAAATATTACCCCATAACTTAAATACGAACATCTCAGAGGTTTCATATCAGGGATTTTTAGTGCAGATGGGCGTCCTAGTGCGGGTACGTCTATACGAACCCTAATTTTCATGAAGTGTCCGTGGAAGGGTTCTATAACTGCCTTTGACCATGAGAGGCTCTAAATGGATGGAACATATCTTTAAAATACTAAAATGAACATTAGATGTGTCTCGTGCCAAATATATCATCACAATCACCCAACAGTTAGCTCTCCTGGGTAACACTGAATCAGTACCAACCCATGTTTTATGCTCAAAACACGTACTAGAAAGTCCTAATAGATGTCTTGGATTACGAGAGACGGTGAGTGATAAAAATACAATCCCGTAACATTCATCCGGACATCCCACACATGTGACATCAAAATTTGATGCCAACATGGTTGTAGGTTTTTGTTCGACATTTAGTGAGATTCCTCCCGTCCAACAAGGGTCGTAAGGCTGGATGCAGACTCTCAATCTCCTTCACTTGGGACTCAGCTAGCCACATCATCTTTTACGTTGGCCATTAGATTTTTTTAAAATTTATGTAGACACATATTTAATGTAAAATAATGACAACGACTTTATATAGGCCTAAAAATACACGTATTTAATATTGCTGCTAAAAGATTTAATTCCTTAGTAACGACACCAAAAACTTAATAATAGTTATAGATTCGATAAATATGTATATATAAAATATTCAATAATGGTAAAGTCACACTTATCAACGCAAGTATATGTATCCCTCAAGTAATAGAGGGTTCTAATGGAGTCTTAGATATTAATCCCACTGGGAGTAATATTAGAAGCTACGAATTAAGATTTAGAAAAGCAATATTCAATTGCAACAATGGAATTCAAATTGCTTATCTGTCACTAATAGACAATTGAAATAAATATGTAATTTTTAAAACTTATTAAATAATGTGAAGGTTTTAATGTGATATTCAATATATAAGAAAACATCCTTCTCATTGTCAAGAAATTATTGACACAAACTTTTCACTTTTACAAATATATTCCATCTTATATAACTATGAATAAAAAAAGGTGCATTTCTCCCCTTAAAAATTAAAATAGTATCAATATAAAAATGTAAAATTTACATGTTAGATATGAAAATTCATAGGAATTGGGTGGCTTGCATGTAAATGCCCCAAAATTGTCTATAGGTATTTTGATGTGTTTTTTAAATTTTTCGCTGTTATATAAACAATTATTAAATTATAAGTTTAACTATATAAAATTTAAAAGATCATATGAGATTTTTGCAAATATCTCTTGAAATAATTGAGAGGTTTACTCGCTCTAAAAATTAGATATCTAAATTTTATTTTTAATAGAAATAAATTATTACAAAATAAATGAATGTTAATGATAATTTATTTGGAGAATTATATGCATTCTTCATAATTCTCATGTATTTATAAATCAAAATTTTAAATTTNACAGGCCAACGAACTGAATATCGACCCAAGAAAGAGTATACACCACTCAACAC
>JXCR01089924.1:44661-69633 GCA_002079205.1 Phalaenopsis hybrid cultivar
TTTCCCCCCAGTCTGCTTCTTCAGCTTTGGACAATCTCGCTTTATATGACCTGGCTCCTTGCACTTGTAGCAATGAATTTCCTTTTTACCTCTAGACTTTGATCTGAAATTTCCCCTTCCATATCCCTCCTTCTCTTTCTTTCTTCCACGATCCTGCTTACTCTTCACATATAAACTGTCACCATGAGAGCTTCCCCCTGCATTCTGCTTCCGCTGGTTGTGAGCCAACAACGCTGCAGTAATCTCATCCACTTTGATAGTTTCTTTCTCATATGTCAGAGTAATCTCATCCCGAGGACGTAGGCATCTTTGCCGAACCTCGTTAAATCTCTGTGTTCTTCTGGATTTGTGTCGTTACTATTTTTCTTCGCCCTTATTTTCTCAACAAGTGGTATCAGAGCAGAGCGGCGAGTTCCTTTCAATATTCAGAAAAGGGTTACAGAATAGAGGGTTACCTCCTGGGGTTACTAACAGACCTATTTATAACCCCAGGAGTAAACTTAGGCACAATATGTAATTACAACATTACCCCTGTACCAAACCACGGGGCTTTGCCCCCGCACCCCAAACCCACGTAACTTCCCAATTTGGACAGATTCTACGCTCCGCTCCGCTCCGCTTCGATCCAGCGTCTGTCCCGATATGGTATATGAGCCATACCATAACAATCTCTTATCATCGCATGTAAGGATATGATTGTGTATGAATGTGCAGGCGAGATGCTACCGGGAGTGGAAACTGGGAAGCTCTGTCCTGTGCTGGCCGTTGAAAGTTGCTTGGATATGGACCTTCCGAGAGCTAAATGCAATGATTTCTGTGTTAGATAGGACTACGATAGTGGGGATTGCAACGACCACACCTTCTACTGCGATTGTTACAATAATTGATTGCTGCTAGTTAATCAGTGTTTTTCTGGTTACTTAGCCGACTTGTTTTGTGCACTTGCATAAATAATATTGTTGTAGCTTCAATCTTCGGTGAACTATGTCTATTCTTTTTTTTTATTATATTAAGTTGTTTCTAAGCAAACTGTTTGATGAATTATTTTATTACAAGGAGTTTATGATTACATTTTTAGGTGTTCAATTTTGTTTCTTCTTTATTTTTTTTTTTGTAAGATTTGAATACATATCATACAAATTCCATGTATTTACGTATCTAACATATAAACCTCAATTTTTTCATCTATATCACTCTAACTATGCTTCAAAAGGCATGTTTCGGTTTTTTTAAGTTAATAATAATAATATTTTTATGGGATATGAATAATTTTGCTTGTTATAACAATTTGAATTTAGATATTAGAGATGTAAATACATAAAAGTAAATGATATTCAAATGTATGTAAATGCATTTTTCTCTCAATCGGGGATTTTAAGAGTTCGAATGGGATGCGGAAGGGTTTTCTATTATTTAACTAGTTTGGATAAATAAATTAAAAAATTAACATAGTTGATATTCAAACTAACTAGCCAGCTTATCCCTCCGCACAGTTGGCAAAAAGCTGAAATAAGAACGAAAAGTATTTAACTAGGGGTCTGTTTGGTGCACCTGCAGCTTCTCAGTTTTTCAGTTGTAGCTGCGCTGCCCCAGGAAGCTGGTCATTTGTTTGTTGAAGCTGTGTGAAAAATATTGTGGGGTAGCTGTTTCTCGAAAAATGACCATTCTGCCCATTTATAGTAAAATTCATTAAAGCAGAACTATGACAACCACATATTTGATAGTACAGAAGCAAAAATTCATTTTAAAATAGAATATAAGCTCAGATACACAATTCACTTAACAGTGAGTACCGAAAATGTAATTACCATTATAACCAGAGCAACAAAGAAAGCTGTTTTGAAAAATTGCTCACATTTTTTGCTCAACATGAAGCTATAACCAAATTTTTGAATAATGAAAACAATCCAACATAATGCATGCTTCAAATAAGAAATTCTTTGAACCAATGCAAAGCCAAAAACCATAAAACGATGGAAACAATAATATGAATAAAATGGCTTTTGAATAACCGAAACCCTTTCTGTTGCAAGTTTATATCCACTTGGAACTTTCTATTAACAAATCAACCACCCTTCTTCATCCAATCATGCATGGGAGATGCAACAAAGGTTCATGGAATTCATATAAGTAAAATTTAATCATCGCACAATCACAGACGGAGAGCTGAAATTGCAAACCCTATATTTATGAAAGGTATGCTTTCAGATAATACTTCAACCATGTGAAGCTGTTAGATTCGATGAATACAGAAAGAGAGAAATTTAAGGAACTATCAATAGCAACCCACTGAAAATCCTTTATTTTTTTACGAAGTGGCAAACAAAAGATTTTGCCACCAATAGCATTACTGCATACAAAAGCCGCTAAACCAGGATCGAACAGAAGAGAGGAGAAGAGAAGCAAAGCATACCAGCCGAGAACAGAAGTGGAGAAAGAGAGGAAGAGTATCCGGGCAGCCATAGAAGAGGCGGAAGAGGAGGCAGAAGGCCGGGGAGAAGGGTCACTGTCGACAAAGAAGTGAAAATAATTCAAAGGAAATTTTCGCAGAGGTTAGGCACGAGAGAGGCAGCGGTGTAAACAAGCTTCGTAAGAAAGCCGGCCGCGAGGTCTAACCCGCTGCCCGCTTCATAGGTATTTCTGCCTGTGCCGCTCTCCCCCCACCGCACCAAACAATACATTTCCGCGGCAGCCCCCCGCGTTGCTGTCCCGCAGGTGCCCCAAACGGGGCTTAAAGGAGCTTCACCGTTTCTTGCTTGCCCTAAAGGAGACATACATTGCCTCCTCCACGCTCGTGGAGAAATTCTCTCTTCTCCGTCTCCTCGTCTCTGTTGTGAAGGATTTTCGTCTCGACGTTTTCTTCTAGAGGAAAGTTCCCAACTCTCGTCCTTCTTGACATCCTTTTTGGAGAAAAAGCATGTCGATGACAGGGTTTCACTCTTTCCCCTGATTCATCGATGGCTTGTCCTCCTTCTCCTTTTCGTGATGTCGTAGCAAACATATCTAAGGATATAGGGAATGTTTTGTTCCCTTAATTCTTTAAAGAGATACTTGTTGAGGCTCGGTAGGGCTTTTAAAAAAAGCTTCCAGGACGAATGCCAGCATTGGAACTATTATGTTTTGCATTGATCGGTAAGTTTTCTTATGCTCATCCTAAGATGGATTGTATTAAAAGGTATTTCACAGATCTTAATCTTGTTGGTAAATGGAATATTGGGTTTATTGACGGTGGACATTTGTTGATTAAACTCAAAAAATAGGAAGATTATACAATTATTTTTTCTAGGAAAGTTCTGTTTATAGAAAAAACTCATATGAAAATCTTGTAATGGAATCATGATTTTAACCCAAAAGAAAACCACTGATTGCCCCGTTGTTTGGCGAAGGTTCTCTGGGTTAAAATTGCTTTTATATAATTTAAAGGTTTTCTATTGCTTAGGGAACATTTTCGGCACACCATTAAAGGTGGATCAAGTTACTCTCAATTGTTCTTGGTCGTCAATGGCTAGAATTTTAGTTGAAAGGGATGTCACAACACCATTTATTGATAAAATTTGGACTGGAAATGCAAATAATGGTTATTGGCAGTGTTGAAATGTAATTCATTACTCAATACTGTACTAATTGTTGTATGTTTGGTCATAACTTTACTTCTTGTTTTTTTCCGCATCCTGAATTAATAAAGGAAGGTCCTAAACATGTTTCTATTGCTATTAATAGCACTATGAAAGGTAATATTAATCTTTCTTTGAATAACAAAAATGTGCCTCCTGAAAAATTTCATGGAGACTTTTTACAAGTCGAGAATAATCCGAATGCATACTGATCTGGCTATTGAGGTACAAAATGGTGATAAACAGGTTAACAATTTTGCTACAGAGGTTATTGAAAATCAAGATACGTTATCTTGTAATATTGAAGCCAATTCTCCTAAAGCTAATTTTCTGATTGTAGTTAATGATACTATGAATGACATTAATGATAATATAGTTGATCTTCCTGTTACTAAGATCGTTGATGAGTGCGGTGATGACAATGATTCTCCTTATAATTATATTGATGAGGAAGAGTTGGCTAATAATCTAGCATTTGTTGAAGAAGACATGGAGAAGGAATGACTTTCAATTAAATATATCAGAAAAGAAGTCAAAAGGTCTTTGAGAATTAAAGCATGTGAATTCTGAGGCTTCAAATATTTAAAATGAGGGAGTTGGGAAAGGTAAGGGGATAATTGTACCTCAATCTCCAAGACTCACCAGGGGTAAGAATTCTTTAATTAATGTTTAATTTCTTAATTTGGAATATTAGAGGCATTTCTGATGCAAATGCCTCTAATCGTTTGAGAAATATTATTAGATCTTATAAGTTACATTTCTTTGGAATTTTGGAACCTATGGTTGCTATTCAAAATAATAATAAGATTTTGAATAGATTTAGAAAATTTAATTCTTATGCTAATCATAGAAATAATATATGGTTCTTTTGGGATAATCATATTACTGTGCAAACTATTATTGAACATTGTCAATTTTTGCATTTGAGAATTAATTGGGATAATGTTTCATTTTTGGGCACTATTGTTTATGTTGGTTTTCTAGTCTTGCTAGAGCAGAACTTCGACATAGTCTTTTTTATTTAAAGGATTGTGGTAATGATCCCTGAATAGTTGGTGGTGACTTTAATGCTCTTCTTTAGATTAAGGAAAAGAAAGGTGGGAAGTATTATAACAGGAGGACTTTAATTGCAAATTTTAATGATGCTATTTTGGATGTAGGTTTCAGTGACTTAGGATTTACTGGTATTGTATTTACTTGGCATCGAGGTAATGTCTTTGATAGGCTTGATCGTTTTTTGTTTAATTTTGTTTGGTTTAAAACTTTCATTATTAGTTCTGTGATTCATCTTCCTTTTGCTTGTTCAGATCATACTCCTATTTTACTTAGTGTTACGATGTTTAATAAAAGTAATAATTATCACTTCAGATTCTTAAATATGTGGATTATTCATAATTTTTTTCAACAATTTGTTAAAGATAATTGAAATACTTTTTATTCGGGGAATGCTGGTAGTAAACTTCGGAGTTTACAAAAGAATTTGGCTTCTAAACTTACAAGTTGGAATTGGGACATTTTTGGTAACCTGTATTCTCTTGTTCATTTTGCTGAAGAGGATCTTAATCGTTTGACTAAGGATTATTCTCTTGATTTAATTGATTATCCTTCTTTGTTGATTGCACAAGATGCATATACTTGTGCTATTAATATTGAAGAAGCCTTTTATAAACAAAAATTTATGGAGTCCTCTTTTATGGATGGTGATAGGAACAAGCTATTACCATGCCTTAACCAAAAAGAGGAGAATGTTTAATTATATTCATAAAATTAAGAAGGACAATGGTAACATTATTCAGTCTTTTGATCATATTAAAGCTGATGGTATTGCTTATTTCATTAATCTTTTTAACTGTGATCATAATGTCCTTTTAGATATTAATAGTGACCTTTTTGTTGTTGATATGGTGACTGGGATGGGTATAGCTTTTACTCCTGATCATAATGAGGTAAAAAATGCTCTTTCATCTATTGATAACAATAAAGCTGCTGGGTCGGACGGTTATACCTCTGCTTTTTATAAGTCTTGTTGGGATATTGTGGTTTATGATGTGGTTTTGTGTGTTCAGGATTTTTTTAATGGAAAAGATCTCCCTAAATATTTTAATGTTTTTAATCTTGTTCTTATTCCTAAAAATAAGAATGTTATTCATTGGGATGATTTTAGTGTCTAAAATCATTTCTAAGATTGTGGTGAACAAATTACAAGAGCATCTTAATATGCTGATTTCTCAACATGAATCTGGTTTTATTGAAGGTGGATTTATTTCTGAGAATTCTTATATCGTCCAGGAGATGGTTTTGGATCTTGATAAAATTTGCAAAAATGGTAATATATATTTTTCTAAATGGATATTAAAAAGGCTTTTGATACTATCAAGTGGGATTTCATTATGAGAGTTTTCAAAGCCAGAGGTTTCAGTATTAATTCCTATCTTCTTATTAAAAGAATTCTTGAAAATAATTATTATTCTATTATGCTTAATAGGACTAGTTGTGGCTTTTTTACTTCTTCCAAAAGGATCAAACAAGGTGATCCTTTATCTCCCATTATTTTCATTTTATCTTTTAATTATTTGTCTAGATATCTTAACAAGTTATACTCTGATTATTTTAGTAAGTATTATTCTATCAAGGGGAATTTTGGACTTTCACATCTTGTTTTTGTTGATGATTTAATAATCTTTACTAATTCTAATAAGGGATCCATTGAGAGGCTCTGGACTAGTCTTGAACACTTTCAAGATGTTTGTGGTTTGTCCTTTAATACAAATAATTGTTTCTTTTACTCTTCTAAAAAGATCTCTAATTTGAAGAAAAACTTGATTCATGATTTTACCATGCGCAATAAAGGTAATCTGCCTTTAACTTATTTGGGTTCATTTTACATAAAGGTAAAAGGAAAATTCATTGATTTGATAATCTTATTGAGAAAATTAATAAGAGAATTATGTCATGGAATAAACTTTTTCTTTCTTTTGGAGGTAAATTACTTTACTTAAAAGTTTTCTTACCTATTTACCTCTTTGTACATTATTTTCTTATAAAAATCCCTTATATTTTGATTAAGAATATTGAGAATAATTTTAAAAAATTTCTTTGTGTTGTTAAGGATTCAAAAATACACTGGATGAGTTGGATGAAAATGTATAAACGAACTCATTCAAGGGGATTGGAATTTAGAAATATTTCTGATTCTATGCGTATTGGTTTTATTAAATTGTGGTTTCAGTTTAGAAATGATAATTCTATTTGGTCCTCGTTGATGAGGAATAAATATTGTGGCAAGTCTCATCCTCTTTCTATTACACCTAATCCTACAGACTCTTTTATTTGGAAAGAAATGCTTAAGTTTGTCAGAATTACTAAAGATTTCTTTTGTTGGGATGTCGGTAAAGGTGATTGTAGCTTTTGGTATGATTGGTGATTAGGGGATGCTCCCTTAGCTAATTTTTATTTGGGCCCTTTTGATGTGAATATTAATATTAATAGTTGTTGGATTAACAATAATTGGGACTTAAGCAAGCTTTGCGGGTTGGTTGGACAAGAGCAGACTACTTTACTTGGTAAAATTTCTAGTAATAATAATATGTTTAAAATTAATATTAAAGGTCAAGGTAGTAATTTCATTTCTAAAACTCATGCAAAATTTTTACTGATTTCTAATGGTTAGGATTTAGCCTTGGTTTGGAATTCTTTTTTAAAGCCTCTCAATCTTTTTTCAGTTAGATGCTTTTTCATCAAATCCTACCAACTGATAAAATTCTAAAAATGAAGGGTTTAAGAATTCCTTCTAAGTGTTATCTTTGCAATCAAAATGAAGAAAATTTGGAGCACATTTTCGTTACATGCACTTATTCTTATGAGGTTTGGTTTAATATTTTTATCTTTTGTGATAAGAAGATGAATGGGGTGAACAATTTTTCAATTGCTAGTTTTTTTTTAAGCTTTTGGAAGCCCTGTGGTAGAGGTTGTTCTTTTCTTCTATTTCTATTGTTGTTTGTTGGTATCTTTGATTTGTTTGAAATGAATCTAAACATAACAGTAATTTAATTTCTTGGCTTTCTTGTTTTACTTTTATTAGAAATTATAGTTATCGAATGCTTAAATATGGAAATATAAAGAAACTTTGGGATTGAATGTGATTAAAATATTTGATAAATTTAATATTGCGATTCGTGCTTATTTTAAGCCTGTAACTAATTTGATTTTATGGAAAAATTCATCGAGAGGTAAGTTAAAGTTTAATATTGATGGTAGTTTGAACAATTTATATGTGGGTAGAGGTGAGGTGTGTCATAATTTTTTAGGAAAATGTTTGTTTTGGTTTTCTGCTCCTACTGCGGTTGATGCTCCTCTTTGTGCAGAAGTTGAAGCTGTTATTATGGCCCTTTTCTTAGCGGTTAATTGCAAAGAGTATGCTTGGTTTTTTATTATTTCTATGAAAACAATATTTGTTTTCCTTAAGATTTTGCAGGATCATTAGATTTTTATTCATCGTTAAGGGAACCAGTGTGCTAACTAGATTGTTAAGCGAGGATTGGTGACTCAAGAATTCAATTTCTCTGTTAGGATTCTTCTTGGGTTAGCTCGTCTGATTAAGGGGGATTGTTTAGAAATTCCTTATATTCGTATTGATCTTCATTTTTTTATGTTTTTTTTTATTGTACAGATTGTTTGTGTTACTTTGGTTCTCTGGGTTTTTTTTTTGAATGAGCTGTTTGAGTGGTGTCTTTTTGGGTCGCTACCCTCTTTTTTATTTTTAATGAATAAAATTTCTTATAGTATTATTTAAAAAAATAAAAAAATAACAAAAACTATGCTTGAATTATCAGAATTTTAATATTATTCACAAAATTATCCTTGCGATTTTAAGAGTATCTATTTTAGTTTATAATATTAAAATTTAGTAAACTGATATTATAATTTTCTTTTTAGTAAAAATTGTTTGCTATTGGCGTGAATAAATAAAAAATAAAAAAGCTGAGACATTAGGAAGTAAAAAAAAAGAAAATAATTAAAAAATTAAATCTAAAAAAAAACCTAAATTTAAATATGACATATTTGTAAAGAAAAATTATGAGAAATTTATTTTTTTCTTAATGAAAGGTGTTGCTTGAAAAAATAATTATTCTAAATAAAATTAGTAGGAGCTAAGACACTTTAGCTAAATGATTGGCTTTCGTAATAGAAGTCACTCAAAAACCTGAAAAATTATCGCATCAGAAGTCCTGATGCAGTTTTGCATCAAGACTCCAATCAGGGTCTGTCATGTGTACAGACAGACTTACTCATGTATTAAATTAAATTTTTATTTTTATTAAGATGTGTCTGTCTATATGCATGACAAACCTTGATCGGAGTACTCATAATCTAATATTTTTTTCTAAAACTCGAACTTCTAATAAATTCTTTTCAACAAATTTCATGAAATTATTTTAAAGTTAACACGAAATATTTAGTTTTAATAAATCTTTAAACTAAAAGTTGCCTTCATTTACCACGATTGGTTGCAATTAATTTACATGGATTTCCAAGAAAATATCTATTGTAATAATATTTGTTGATGAATAAGAAAGGACAAAGAAGTATTTAAATGAGTGTCAAATGAATACGTCATATTAGTTGTAAATAAATCTAAAAAAAATATAAAATATCAACTTTATGCTTGCATACTATTCAAAATAATAAAAATAATAATAATGATAATAATAAATAAATAAATAAATAAATAAATGATTGAAATAAAGATCAAAATTTGATTTTGTAGTCCCAAATAAACATTATAGATTAGGTCTAAAATGTAGATTCATGATAATTTTGTTGTTTTTTTTATCATTTTTATTTTTTTAGAGACCTTAAGAAAATTTAATATATTTGACGTAATATTTATTATTATTATTTTAATATTTATGCATATAACATTTAGCATCATAATTGTATTATATATTTAATTATATGAGTGAAAATAATTTTTTTTTATTTTAGAAAAATAATTGGATAATTAACCTACATATCTGACACAAACTTTTCACTTTTACATATATACCATCTTATATAATTATGAATAAAAAAAGGAATATTTCGCATTTTAAAAATTAAAATAGTATCAATACAAAAAGGTAAATTTGACATGTTAGATATGAAAATTCATAGGAATTGGGTGGCGTGCATGTAAATGCCCCAAAATTGTCTATAGGTATTTTTATGTGTTCTTAAATTTTTCCGCTGTGATATAGACAATTATTAAATTATAATGTTAACTATATAAAATTTAAAAAATCATATGAGATTTTTGCAAATATCTCTTGAAATAATTGAGAGGTTTACTCACTCTAAAAATTAGATAGTCTAAATTTTATTTTTATAGAAATAAATCATTACAAAATAAATGAATGTTAATGATAATTTATTAGGAGAATTATATGCTTTCTTCATAATTCTCATGTATTTATAAATTTAAAAAAATTAATTTAAATTTCTATTTAATTTATGCAACATTTAAATCTGTCATACCATATAAAAATATTATTATGAATTTTTAAAGAAATATAATTTAATATTATTATGACATTAAATTGTAAGTTAAATAATTGGATTAATAAGAATGATGTATGTAAGACTATCTACTTTTATAGTTTTTATAAATGAAATATCATTCAAACAAATATAAGTATTTAGATGGGCTACATGTAAAAAGATTAACCGAGCTTAAGATGGTTAGGACGATTTGTGGTTTATGGCCGAGCCATGGAATTTTCCAGTCTAGTGAGCCAAATACCTCACCGAGCCACAATGGGCACTATAGCTCAAGGTGTGTTTTGGGGTAACCTTATCTTGAAACGCGACCAGCGAGTCGACTGTTTGATTTTCGGATAAGCGGACAAAACACACGATCTACATCCGCCACATTTATAAGCTGCTAAATATAAATATATAAATATTTAGATAAGTGCATTCTTACATAATAATATCTGCAGTAGTTGGCGATCTGGCTCGTTTAGAATCCACTAACTTTATATATTTGATTTCATTACATCAATTTTACAAAATTTTATTCAAATCAACATAAATTCATAGCATCTGATGAATTACTAATAAATATTACAAGCAATCACTTCGGCCCTAACAAAATAAAAACGGCGTTTTATCCAGCTGCCTCCTGTCATAAATAAAAATTCCTTTTTTATTTTATTTTAATAAGATTTGACCGCGATTGTCTAATTTTTTTAAATAAAATAACAAAAAAATATCGCCGATATTTATTCCGTACCGTCAAGTCTTCTCCAAAAACACGCTTTGAACGCCACGTGGGATAATCTGGCATTTGTTTTTTCGACTCCATCAAATCTTTACGGAGTCCGGCTTAAAAAGTAACGGAACAAAGAATGGGTCCTCGAGTTTCTACACCTCTGTATGTACGATATCATTGCTTCGCACGCGTGAATGTCTCTAATTGCTGGCCTATGCTCTCTTATCATGCCACCTAACAGCTACATGAAGTCGGTCAGCCTAGTGCACACGTATTTGCTCTTCGGTAAAATCATCCGATCAGTGCCGGCCCTCAATAGATACGGAATCAGGATGACAAAGACCAATTATTTTTTCCTTCACCTGGTCTCCTCCTCCCATATATATATAAACTCTTGTGTAAGGTAGAATCAATAACAGGAGTCAACATGGAGCTGAAGATGACATTCATTAGGTGTATTTTTCTCGTTCTTCTCCTCTCTTCTTTCTGTAAGTGTTTTTCACTGAATCTTTTATCTTTTTTGTTGTCTTCATGGATATGACTGTGAATGGATGTGCAGGTGAGATGGTGTCGGGAGCGGAATGTTGCATGCCTTGTGGTTATAATGTACGTTTTTTCAAAAAATGCTCAAAAAGTTTTGACGGTGAAAAATGCAAAGCTGGTTGTGTTGGATTAGGCTTCAGTAATGGGGAGTGCGACAACTTCTCCGTCTGCAGATGCTCTAAGCCTTGCTGCTGCTAGTTAATTAGTTTTGTTCTGGTTAATTAGCTGATGTGTTATGTGCGCTTGATCAAGTAATTTGGATGAAGCTTTAATCTTCCATAAACTTTGTATGTCCTTCTTGCTAGCTATGTAGGGCTATTTTTAAGAAGGAATACGTGAGTTGTTTGGTTTATTAGAAGTTTTTTTTTTCTTACAAAATTTTATTACATACCACACAACTTTTATGTATTTACATATCTAATATATAAATTTCAAATTTTACATCTATATCATTTTAACAATGTTGTAAATGGTGTGTTTCATCTTTTTTTAAGGTAAGAGTAATGATATGAATAATTTTGAATGATATAATGGTGTCATCGTACAAGAATCTTCATGAAAACGGATGGTGCTTAATTCGAGCTGACCATCACGGTGGCGAGAGAGCAAAAATCGTGACAGGAACAATCTAAGATTGTGATTTATTCTACCAAAATATGGATTTTATACCCCGGTTAATTCCGGTGCGACCCCCAAAGCCCTTCTCTTTTTTATTCTTAAGTTACAAAATCAAACGGATGAAATTTTAAAATCTTTAAAATATCTAGAAAAGTTATTAGGAGTCTGAGAGTATTAGAGAATGATGCACACACCGAGGAGGGGAGGAGGACGCCCTACTTGTATAGCTAGTTAGAGAATGATGCATTTGGTGTATTTAGGTGTATGATGCAAGTGTGTATTTATTCATCTATTCCTTGTATAGCTAATTTTACAACACCCAGAATCCTTTAAATAAGGACATGTTTACCTAAAATATTCTATATTTTTCACAACAAAATTATAGAATGTTCAAAGCTTCCCAATGGTATTGCAACGTGCTTGGGATTGCAACGATTTCTGCTTGCCATTCCTTTCATATATGCAGCAGGTAATACGATCGAAGTAATATAAGTATTATGGTTTAGTAGCTGACAAGTTATGTGCACCTGAATGAGTAATATGGTTGAAGCTTCAATTTTATGTCAACTTTGTTTTGTTTTTTGCTTGTTATGTGAGGCAGTTTTAAAGAAGAAATAGGTGGCTCTTTTGATGAATTTCATAATGAGAAGTTTCTGATCGTTTTTTAAAGTTTTAAATTTTAAGTTAAATGGTTAATTCTAACTACGGGCGGCGGAAAATATAATTTGAAAAGATAATTGTTTCTGTCACTATTGAATGGTTAGTCCTAAAGGAAGAACACATCAACCTATAACAGATTGGGCATCTTTGACGGATGCCCTGACTTGATCTAATTCATAAATAGGCCATGGGTACTCAACTCGAGTTGGCCACCTGATTTCCATTCCTCCATACGCGTGCAGGGTCATAAAATATGGTTTTATTGAATCCAAAATTGTCACACTTAAAGGGGTTAAGAGTGCTAGACATATGTGAGAGAGAGAAAGTAGAGAGACAGATGAAGAATGCACACTATTGAACACTAAATATCCAATGCTTTAGTAGGGAGAGTTATAAAATATTTTAGGTATCTTACATATGTGATATTGTGGCTCGGCTACCTTCTGATTTGGTTTGTTGAAATTAATAGGCTTCAATTATGTCAGCTAGACTGAGTCGACATTGCTAGTCCACTAAGCTTTGTTGGCTTTGGGCTAGCAAAATTGATTAAGTTGGCTAGATGGTATCATTGAACCTCAATTCATGAGTAAGGAACTCTTGTTATCTGAGAAATGCTAGACCATTGGGCAGATAGTGAATCATCGCTGACATGGAAACCTGCAGTTCATGTCATCCGACAGCCACCACTGCCACTGCCTTCAGATTTAATTCATGAATTTGGCTCCTCAACACTCAATTATGAAGTTTAAGTGTCAAGCTCTCGGTTTCCCATTCCTTTGTTCTGGTATAAATCATAACGCGGTTCTGAAGTAATGTTGCTGAGGCGATGGATTCTGGCACCAAAAAAATTGTTCCAAGACTTTGAGTTCTTGGGAAAATTCATGTAAAGATATCGGGCATGGTGCAAGGACGCTCCAATAAAATTGACCAAATATTTCTAATTTTATCCTAAGGATTTCCTGCATATAAACATAAAAATCTATGCAATTTATGAAAATGGATTATTGACCTCACTTTTCGGTGAGGGTTTTGGGTCTTTCCTTTAGTGACTAGGATCTAGCCTTAGGACTTTCCTAATGACTATCTTAGCATCTTAAAAATGGTACCCACCTTCTCCCGAGACACTTCAACCAAATCTATGTTTTCTATGTTGGTCCTATATGTGATCAATAATCTTTAATACAAAGATTAGAGATTACATTAGGGAATCCTGATTAAAATTCCTTCATTTTCTTACATATATATCATTTTACCTATACATAAAATGGTGTGTTTTACTTTTTGGTGATATCTCTTTGGTAATTTGAAAGAGCTCGACAGTATACATATTTATGCTATATGTCTAAACGCATAAGGATTATGTGTTGTGTATGTGAATGCTCCTAGCTTACTTCACTGCTATCCGTGTGTATGTTGTTCGGATGAATACTTATGGTGCTATGTCTTGCCGTCATAATTGGTTTCTGTGATACAACTTTGATCAGAAATGCACATGATATTGCATGTATGACAAATAATTCTTGGAGTTAAGCATGTAACATAACACAAAAAAAAAAAGAGAAAGATTTGCCTACATACCTCTCAATTCATATTTGTTTATGTGTGCAGCAACTAAAAGTTACGTCTATACTGCATAAGTCTTATGCATTTACATACCTAAATTTTTCTTATTGCATTTATATCACCCCAAGTCTTTTAAATTTTGCAAATAATAAAAAAAAAAACTTCTTCATGCATGGTTAAGGTGGCATGCATATATGACGTCTAAATTTCATGAGTTAGATATGTCAATTCATTAAGATTGGATGATGTGCATAGAAATTTTGTCGATGAAATCTTCGATATGATAAGGAAATTCAATTGGTGGAAATATGAAAAACAAAAGTTTACATGATGTATGGATACCTAAGAATCAAGAAATTTGGTAGTGCTATTGGGAACACTTTTTTGAGAATTTCTAATTTCCTATACTCTTCGATGATTCATATGAGGCGCGTAACGTGAGATAAACATTATGTGTTTACATATCTAACACCGAGTTTTAGTCCCCTTTATATGCACTGCTTCACTCATGCATGGAAAGCTCTATTGGTAGTTCTTTTAATATGCTATGTGAAATTTGGGTGCTAAATATGTAAATATGTAAGGAATCGAATGACATGCATATCCAATACATTGGGTCGTTTATGTACCTACTGCTGCACATGTACATGGAAGACTATCTTGATGATATTTTCACCATAATAGAAGAGAAACTAGAGATATGGCAAAGTTGGGATGTTAGTACATGAGAATTGGATAATATATTTGAATAATCTTGGAGCATCATTTCACTTATGCATGGAAGGCTATCTTAGGTGAACTATGGATAAATTGTGATTCGTACTATTCATGTAAGTCTATATATGATAGGGTTGATATTAATTTTGGAATAAATTTGAATTGATTATTTTAGATCTTGTTATATGTTTGTTTTATATATGAGTCGATTTACATATGCTTTACTCAGTGGCCACGTGTTTACATATCTAGCACCCTAAGCTTTAAATCCTTTGCATGTACATCCTTGTATTTGTGTGTGAAAAGCTATATTGGTGATCTTTTGATATGCAATGAAATGATTTGGGTGACGTAAATTCAAAAGAGTAAAATTTCGGAGTGAGAAATGTAAACACATGGGAGTTGGGTAGGGTGGAGGCGTGAACCATTTTTTGCAATATTAATCCTTTTGTACCTTCATAATTACACTCATACGTTCCACAAATTCGAGCTGAATGGGTTAATTCTCATGCCAACTTCTCAGTGTGCATTTGCGAGATAAATCTGGCTGTGGTCGAGGTATGGGGTGATCACAACAACCACTCTAAAGAGGACAAAGGAGACTACATCAAACATCACGTCGGTGAACAATCTCTTTTCTACGTGGTGATATATGGAGCATCGAGCGGGGATAAATGACAAAGGTTCATGTAGGTATGGGCGATGATGATAAAGGCATCTGCAAATAAACCAGAATAATATTGTATACTATGACATTGGGGCCTAACCCAAGGACCTAGTGAGAATGACTTAACATGATTGTTCACTTGTCAATTATCTGTACTGAGTTAAGAATTTCTCTCCTACGATTGTCTTGTTAGAAATCTCTAGTTGAATGTGAGGCTTTATGTACGCGGGTGACTGATGATTGCTTATGGAGTCCCTCTGAGAAAAGAACGATTATGAGCTCCCCCTTACCAAAAATCTTATACCCTGCTCTGATACTCCATATATGTGCCACCTGATTCTTTTGCACATGCTTTAGTGTCTTTTAGCTTTCTTTGGTTTGTTAGTATATTTATATGTTTTATATATGACACCAAATCTTGCAGCAACAACAAACACATTGGGTATATAAAGTTATTTTATATTCAATGTCTATTAATTTTCTTTACAACACTCTCTCGTACTGTACCTTTCATATAACATTTCTTTATTGAACTTTACTGTTCACTTTACTGCGCTTTTACTATTCTACTATTTTTTGTATTTGCTTACATAACCCACAGGGTCCCTAGGATAGAAAACGGTAGGACAGTTGCCTAGGAGGTACACTACAACAGACCCTAACCAAACTATATGCAAATACAAAACGTAAACCTTAAACTTCAAGCTCTCGCGGTGCGGAGCTTGGTGCAAGCTTAGTGGGCAGCACAGTGAGGAGCTCGGAGCAAATCTCAACACGAAGCTGATCGACTTCAGGAAAACTTTCTTTAGAACAAAATAAAAAATCCATAGGACTTCGAGGTAGTCCACCAAGTGCTATATAAAATCATCACATTATCTTTAGGCCTCTACACTATCATGTTGTGCAATATAAGTCTTAAACTTTTAGGATTCTAAGGTTGTTGTTCGGTACGACGTAAATCCTTCTATCTTCTTAAGTCGTTTGCACGATTGTGTATCATACGAGTGTAAACCCTAAATAATAAAATTGGAGAGACGAACACTAAATTACTTCACTTGCAAGACATAAAGCCAAACACTATGATAGTTGGGAAGCCACAGATGTTTTTTTAAATGACTTAGCTTAGTTAAGATATAACTAACTATAAAGGCTTGCTCCCATAGAGAACTTGGAACTCAGGTAAAATAAACTATTTGTAATCCTTAAAATAGGTAGGGGAACTTGTTGATCATACATAAAAGGTTCATTGACCAAACATATATCATAAATTAGTTAGTTTATGTAATTAAGCCCGCTATCAAGTGATATGCTTACCTTTCAAGGTGATGTATGACCGGTAGTGTTGTGCTCGGTTACTTAAACTATTAAATATATGAGATCTATTTGGTCACATATTTTTTAAAATTATAACACTATTTTTTCAAAAGCAAAATTACATATCTATATATATATATATATATATATANCATTGTGACATTGGGTAGATCATCAAACCTAACCATCTTATATTCCTCTTTAGCTGCTTCAGAAACGGTAACAACCTTGTCCTTGTATTCATTAAAAATCACGTCCTTGCTTCTTATGATCTTTTTATTATGATCATCCCATAAATGATGACCAATTATCTCGTTTCCATAGCAAATGAAATAACATTTCTTTGAGTTAGCCTCGAGCTTGCTACGAGACTCGTGATTAATAAGAACATAAGAGAGATAATCAAAAGTCTTAATGTGAGAAAATTTGACTTCTTTCCCATTACAGACCCCGTCAGACAATTTACAGTCTAATGAAACAGATTACTTTCTGTTAATCAAGTAAACTGTAGTGCTGACCGCTTCTAACCAAAAAGTTGGTGGTAGTTTGGCGTGCAGTCTCATGCTTCGAGTCCGCTCAATAATTGTCTTTTTCATGCACTCCGCAACACCATTTTGTTGTGGTGTCTCGGGAATGATCTTCTTCATTCAGATTCCCTGAGTTACACAAAACTCTTTGAATCCACCATCAATATATTCACCGCCATTATCATACCTTAAACATTGTTGTTTTAAGTCTGTCTTTGTCTCAACCATGACCTTCCAAGTCTTGAACACATACATTTGATTTATGCTTCAAGAAATAAATGCATATCTTTCTGTTATATTCATCAATGAACGTGACATAGTAACGAGAGCCTCTTAGAGATGCCATTGGAAAAGGTCCCCACACATTTGTGTGTATAAGATCAAGTTTTCTTGTCTCTAAAGCTCTACCACTTTCCAAGAAGATGACCTTTTTCAGTTTCTCCATAATGCAACTCTCACACATGTTGAGATCAACAAACTTCAGTTTTGGTAGCATGCCTCTTGACTGAAGTTCTTTCAAACCTCTTTGACTCATATGATCAAGTCTGCAATGCCACAACTCTATTATGCTCTCTGGAGTGGTAGTATCAACTCTGTTAATCCAACCAGTATTCATAAATAGTGAAATAATTATCTTACCTTGAGCCAGCACCAGTTCCCCTTTTTGTAACCTTCTAGGAGCTATCTGAGAACACTACTGAATGATCAGCCTCAGCGAGCTACCCAACGTAAAAGAAATTTTTATTCTACTCAAGAATGTGTCTGACCTTTTGCAAAGTCCATTTACTCCTATTAGGGAGAGCAATATCAATGTCTCTCATCCCCACCACGTCCAGAGCTGCTCCATCAGAAAGATACACGTTCCCAAAGTCACCTGCAACATAGTTTTGCATTAACACCTGGTAGATGTATAGAAAGAAGCCCCTAAATTTAGTATCCAGTTATCAACAAAACTGTGAACCGCCAGCAATAGTGCATCATGTACTTTTTCAGTTACAACATTAGCGATATCATTCTTTGTCTTCTTCGGATTTTTGCTATTTCTTTTTATGTAGCCAGCTTTGCCACAATTCTAGCAGGTTATCTGCTGACCATAATTTGATTTTGATCTTCCTCTGTTTGAGTTCTTGTCCTATGATCTCCCTCTAGAATCAATATTAGTGTTGAACTCAAACCTAAGATCTCGCCAGAATCTTTTCTGTGCACTTCCTCTGTCAAGATCAAATCACGAATAACATCATATTTCAATTTATAATTACCTACAGAATTACTAACAATCATTCTCATGACTTCCCAGCTGTTTGATAATGAAGCCAGCAATAACATAGCACATAATTCATCATCAAAATCAATTTCAACAGACGACAATTGATTTGTGATGGTATGGTGAATATAGTGCATATTATTCAATCATAAGGGTCATACTTAACTCATTCAAATAAGATCTTACTAAATAATCTCAACAAAACTAAACAAAAAACCCATCTCATTCAAACATAGTGAATTATTCCGTGCAGATTTTCCAGTCCTGAGGGACATGCATAACTCCCACATCCAAAAATGGAGAAATATGACCATCAAGTATGCAATACACAATAATATTGTCTGTAAGAATATTCCTTAAAGAAGAATTAGTTACAATATACGATCATTCTTGAAGTAAAACAAAAAAAAAATTAATCGAAATTTTTGTTACATTCTTGAAGATATGAAGGCTGTTGTGATCGTATAAACTCCCCTTCATTAAGTCATCATTTTTCCTATATTCTATCAATTAATAAGGAAACTTTAAGTCTTCTATAGCCTTAGAAAGCCACCCAACTTCAAGAAAATATACCTGCAGATATCTGTAGGTGCAGATACTGATTGGGATGGGCTAAAGAGAGAGAGAGAAAAAAAAAATACTCACGTGCAATCCACGTCGTTTAACGTATGTGCGGCTTCCAGACCAAATAAGCACTCCTCAACTTCTGTTTAAACCAAAGTCTTTCACAAGCCGCTCAACTTCATTTAATGTGAGTGTATCTGTTGTGAAAAACGACCGCATTAAAGCAAAAAATAGAACGAGAAAATCGCAAAATAATAACACACAAATTTACACAGTTTGGCAAATTGCATACGTTCACGGAGTTACAAAAGATTTTATTGTTTTGAATATTACACAGTTTCAACAGAGTTACAAGAATACGATTCAACTCTCTCTCTTTCCCTCAGATTTTCTGCCCACAAATCCTTCTGCTCGGAACTGCTTCTGTCATCGTCCGTGACCTGACTCTCGCAAATATATGAACCAAGATAGCCAATTAAAGGAAATCGACTTCAAGTAACTTTCGTAGGAGCCGAGATAGCCAATTAAAGGAAATCGACTGGGCTCCACAATTATCAACAAATGTATGAACCATGCATGCATACATGAAAATACCTATATATGTAAGTCCAGACACTACAATACTCAACAAATGTATCAACCATGCATGCATGCATGTAAGTCGTAGCTCCACAATACTCAAAAATACATAAGCTTTGCTTGTAAAACTACCTACTCATAATTCATTCATCACAAAATTTTTTATATAATATTTGATATTTCATCATTTTGGCACGAGCTTGAATACATTTTGAATTAGATTAAATATTCTAACTTAGAATTCAAGGCCTTTTAAAACATGATTTTAATAAATCTATATTTAAACTAAGCATCTCAACAATACAAATTTTAGGGAAGTGAAAGTGATTTCATCCAAAATAACTCCTGATCAAATATTTAACGCGGAATTAAAGGCTTGGTGCATTAATTGGAAGTAAAAGTGTTCTCTAAATTTTAAGTGCTTATAGTTAAAACTATGCGATAAAATAAAAAGAATCCAACACGCCGAATTGTTGAGAAAATAAAGGCGAAGAAAAATAATAACGACACAAATCCAGAAAAACACAAAGATTTAACGAAGTTCGGCAAAGATGCCTACGTCCTCGGGAGCAGAGCGGCGAGTTCCTTTTAATATTTAGAAAAGGGTTACAGAATAGAGGGATACCTCCTGGGGTTACTAACAAGCATATTTATAACCACAGGAGTAAACCTAGACACAATATGTAATTATAACATTACCCCTGTACCAAACCGCGGGGCTTTGCCCCCGCACCCCAACCCACGTAACTTCCCAATTTGGACAGATTCTTCCGCTCCGCTTCGATCTAGCGTCTGTCCCGATATGGTATATGAGTCATACCATAACACGAATATTATTTAATTTCAAATTCATTTTGACCCTTAAATATTAAGAAAAATATCCCCTGCTAATAAAAACAATATGGACAACATTTAATATAAAACACTCATCTCAAAAATTAGATATGACTATTAAAGCCTGCTACAGACGTTTTAATCATACATTCAAAATTTTGAAATTTAATTTTCGCTAATTAAGATAATTAGTGCCTCTTTATCAATGTTAAAAAATTTAAGAGCGCTTATTTAAAGACAATTTTAAATAATGCAGGTAACAGAATATTAAAAAGCACAAAAAAGTATTAAAAATCTCCATTAAAAGCTTATTCAGCGCTGACAATTGCAACGAATTAAATTTAGTTCAAAATAGAAGGAACTGTATAAAATACTTTATAACAAAAAAAATTAGTCAAATATATTTTATTTATATAGTAAATTATTTTTATTCGTTACAAGATTTTTATGTTGTCGGATTCTTCAATATAAGAAAAATTAGATTTTTTTCAGATATTTCTGCTTGCAGAAAAATTGTTTTCAATTAAGATTCATGATAATTTTTTAAACTAATAATTTATTATTACGCAATAACGTTAATATAAAATGAAGGATGTAATTTAAAAATAGATTTTTTTAATTGAAAAAAGAAAAAAAATGATATATATATATATATATATATATATATATATATATATATATATATATATATATATATATATATATATATATATATATATATATATATATATATATATATATATATATATATATATATATATATATACAAAACAACTCCCTATCAAAGCTAAANTCAGATATTTCTGTGCGTACAGAAAAATTGTTTTCAATTAAGATTCAAGATAATTTTTTAAACTAATAATTTATTATAAAATGAAGGATGTGATTTAAAAATATATTTTTTTAATTGAAAAAAGAAAAAAATGATATTATATATATATATATATAATCAATAAAACCAGCATACTATATTACGCCAAAATTGATAAAATTGTGTTACCACATGACATTAAACTATTATTATTTTTTTCGTTTCTGTGTTTCTCCGACTCCTCCCATCTATATATATAAACTCTATGATATAATGTAGAATCAATAAGAGAAGGCAGCATGGAGCTAAAGAAGGCATTCCTTCGGTGCATTTTTCTCATTCTTCTCCTCTCTTCCTGTAAGCATTTTTCACTTAATATTTTCTCTGTTTTGTTGTCTTCATGGATATGACTCTGAATGATTGTGCAGGCGAGATGACGTCGGGAGCGGAATGTTGCATGCCTTGTGGTTATAATGTTCGTTATTTCACAAAATGCTCAAAAAGTTTTGATAGTGAAAAATGCAGAGCTGGTTGTGTTGGACTAGGCTTCAATAGTGGAGAGTGCGACAACTTCTCCGTCTGCAGATGCTTTAAGCCTTGCTGCTGCTAGTTAATCAGTTTTCTTCATGGTTACTTAGAAGATGTGTTATGTGTGTCTGACTAAGTAATGTGGGTGAAGCTTCAATTTTCCGTGAACTTTATCTGTGCTTGGGCAATTTCTGAGAAGAAATACGGACTTTCCTGGATAATTAGAAGTTTGTTTTACAAAATTTTTTTACATACCCCACAACTTTTATGTATTTACATATCTTGTATATAAATTTCAAATTTTACATCTATATCATTTAAATGATGTTGTAAATGGTGTGTTTCATCTTTTTTAAGGCAACAATAATTATTATTAATTGATATGAATAGTTTTGAATGTTATAATGCTGTGATGGCACAAGAATCTTCATGAAAATGGATGGTGCTTAATTTAGGTTGATCGTCACAGTGACACCAGAGCAAAAATCATGGCAGAGACGTGCTAAGATTGTATTTATAGCATGTCACAAAAACTAATCACAAAAACTAAATATTTGTATTTATAGCATATTAATAATGAGGTCATGCAAATATATATTCTATTTTTAAAAATTTAACAATTATAATTTGTTCAATCTCGTGCAACAAACCTCAGTCTGTTGATTGACATTCATGATGTAAGAACCGGACAGGGAAAAGTTCTTGATAAAGATACGATAAAACACAAATTTCAAATATAAAAACAAATTTACACAACAACGAAAGAAAAGAACATAACTTATCTCACACTTCTTCCCAAACAAATCACTAGAATTTCCCTTTAAACACTTTCTTTCTTTACAATAACGTTCAATTCTCTCTTGGAAGTGTAATGAAGAAGAAATCTCTCACATTCCCCTCCTCTTACAACCATAGAAGAAAATTTTATCTTCTCTCTCACGCCATAACCTTTCTCCCTATCTCACACCCCCTCCCTTCTCTAGACTCCTCTCCTTTTTAGTTAGGGCCCAAATGAAATAGAAAATTCCCCCTAATTTTCCCCCCAAAAGTCGCACCTTTTCGCACCAAGAGATAAGACCCTTCATCCAAGAGACATAGCTTTCCATTAAAGAGTTTTAGGTACATTGAACCACTCCATGTGATGTATGAAATGTTTGGAGCCTTAAAAAACCGCTAAAAAATAGTCACGAACCGACTTAGTCCATCTTACTTTATCTCTGGAGCTTCTGGTGCCATTATCGCACCTCTGGCGCCAGCTTAATGAAGTTCACGTTGTTCTCTGGATTCTTGCACTTCTGATGCCACTTAATGAAGTTCGCGCTGTTATCTGGATTATGACGTTTCTGGCACCAGTTTCTGACGCTTTTAGAGCCAGTTCTCGAAAAAAATGGCGCCTCTAGCGCTAGAATCACGAAAATCTTTATTTTGACTTTAAATTTTCTCTTTTTTATTGTTTTTTGCTCCAAATGCCTAAAATTGATAGACCTGCAATAAAAAAATAAAAATACACTTCTTTAAGTGCAATATCATCAAAATAAACATAAAATGTATACATAAAATACCTCATTATTTTGGTGTATCATGTATCTGTTATAAAAAACGATGACAATAAAACAAAAACTGGAACAAGAAAATTGCAAGACAATAACACGCAGGTTTACGTGGTTTGATAAATTTTATAAATTCACAGAGTTGTAATGGGTTTTATTGTCTTGAGGATTACACAGTTTCAACCGAGTTATAAGAATAGATGCAACCCTCTCTCTCTCTCTTCTCTTAGATATGTCGCCCACAAATCCTTCTTCCCCGAACGGCTTCGGTCGTCACCCGTGACCTAACTCACACAGTTGCATGCCCTCCGAGATTTTGAACGGAGAAGAAGAATACTCGACGAGGTAAAAACAATCGAACCCCTACAGTTGTTGCTGCTCGTCTTCCTCCAGAATTTGGTCGCACACCTACTCTTCCACAAAATTTTCTTATTTCACGAAACAAGAAGGTTTGCTTTCTTCCTTGTCGCGAAGAGGAGAGAGGCAAGAGTTCAATTTAGGAGAGAGAGAGGCGGCAAAGTTTAAACAACGAAAAAAATACATAAGGAAATAAACTTCAAGTGATTTTTGTANGGGCTTGCCCAATATTATTTAATTTCTAATTCATTTTGACCCTTAAATGTTAATAAAATTATCCTGTGCTAAAAAATCAATATGGACAACATTTACTATAAAAATTAATTTTTTAAAAAATACTACTCATCAAAGATATGTATATATAATTGATTAGTAGTATTTTGAGCCAAAACGAGCCGAACACGAACGATCAAGTATTTGTTTGTGTTGTTCATGTTTGGCTCGTTAACTTAGATACGACTCTTAAACCCCACTACAAATGTTTTCATCAAACTTTTATAAATTTGAACTTTCATTTTCGCTAATTAAGATAAATAGTGCCTCTTTATCAATGTTAAAAATAATTTAAAAGCGCNTATTTATATATATAACTGATTAGTAGTATTTTGGGCCAAAACGAGCCGAACACAAACGATCAAGAATTTGTTTGTGTTGTTAATGTTTGGCATGTTAACTTAGCGAACGAGTTGAACACGAGCTGTTCGAGAACAACGAGTCATTTCGACAGCCCTAACATTTACTATAAAATATCCCGCTCAAAAATTAGATACGTCTCTTAAACCCCACTACAAATGTTTTCATCAAACTTTCATAATTTTGAACTTTCATTTTCGCTAATTAAGATAAATAGTGCCTCTTTATCAATGTTAAAAATAATTTAAAAGCGCTAATTTAAAGGCAATTTTAAATAACGTAGGTAATTAAAATATTAAAAATCTTCATTGAAAGCTTATTCAGTGCTGACAATTGCAACGAATTAAAATTAGTTTAAAATAGAAGGTCATGAGGTTTTT
>JXCR01089924.1:77737-103071 GCA_002079205.1 Phalaenopsis hybrid cultivar
GAACTTTCATTTTCGCTAATTAAGATAAATAGTGCCTCTTTATCAATGTTAAAAATAATTTAAAAGCGCTAATTTAAAGGCAATTTTAAATAACGTAGGTAATTAAAATATTAAAAATCTTCATTGAAAGCTTATTCAGTGCCGACAATTGCAACGAATTAAAATTAGTTTAAAATAGAAGGTCATGAGGTTTTTACCCATGTTTGGCTGTACAAAATACTATATAAAAGAAAATTTTAGTCAAATATATTTTATTTATATATAAAATTATTTTCATTCATTACAAGATTTTTATGTTGTAAGATTCTTCAATATAAGAAAAATTAGATTTTTTTCAGATATTTCTGTGCGTACAGAAAAATCATTTTCAATTAAGATTAAAGATAATTTTTTAAACTAATAATTTATTATTACGCAATAACGTTAATATAAAATGAAGGATGTAATTTTTTTAATTGAAACCAGCAAATTTGATAAAATTGGGTTACCACATGATATTAAATTCTTATTATTATTTTCGTTTCTGGGTTTCTCATCCTCCTCCTCCCATCTATATATAAACTCTATAATATAACGTAGAATCAAAAAGAGAAGGCAGCATGGAGATGAAAAAGGCATTCCTTCCGTGCATTTTTCTCATTCTTCTCCTCTCTTCCTGTAAGCTTTTTTCACTTAATATTTTCTCTGTTTTGCTGTCTTCATGGATATGACTCTGAATGATTGTGCAGGCGAGATGGCGTCGGGAGCAGAATGTTGCATGCCATGTGGTTATAATGTACGTTATTTCACAAAATGCTCAAACAGTTTTAACAATGAAAAATGCAGAGCTGGTTGTGTTGGATTAGGCTTCAATAGTGGGGAGTGCGACAACTTCTCCGTCTGCAGATGTTTTAAGCCTTGCTGCTGCTAGTTAATCAATTTTATTTATGGTTAATTAGAAGAGGTGTTATGTGTGCCTGACTAAGTAATGTAGATGAAGCTTCAATCTCCCGTGAAGTTTGTCTGGGCTTGGGCTATTTCTGAGCAGGAATACGGACTTGCCTGGATAATTAGAAGTTTGTTTTACAAAAATTTTTTACATACCCCACAACTTTTATGTATTTACATATCTTGTATATAAATTTCAAATTTTACATCTATATCATGTAAATGATGTTGTAAATGGTGTGTTTCATCTTTTTGAAGGTAATAGTAATTATTCTTAATTGATTTGAATAGTTTTAAATGTTATAATGCTGTCATGATACAAGAATCTTCATGAAAACGGATGGTGCTTAATTTAGGCTGTTCATCACAGTGGCACCACAACAAAAATCATGGCAGGGACGTGCTAAGATTGTTATATATTCCTCCAAAATAAGGATTTTATGACCCAATCAATCCGGTGCGACCCTTTAATCCCTTTGCTTTTTTATTTATAAAATAGAAAATCATACAGATGAAATTTTAAATCTATTAAATATCTAAAGAAGTTATTAGAAGTCCTTTAAATGTGTATTTATTCATCCAATTTATTATTGGGTTATATCATAATTTTTTTTAAGAGAGGATGCCCTTCTTGTATAGCTAATTAAAGAATGATGCATTTGGTGTATTTAGGTCTATGATGCAAGTGTGTATTTATTCATCTGTTCCTTGTATAGATAATTTTACAACACCCAAAATCCTTTAAATAAGGACATGTATACCTAAAATATTCTATTATTTTCACAAAGAAATTATAGAATTTTCAAAGTTTCCAAATGGTACTGCAATATGCTTGGGATTTGAGACGACTCCCACTACCATTGCTTTCATATATGCAGCAGATAATACGGCCGAAGTATTACAAGTTTTCTGGTTGATTAGCCGACAAATTATGTGCGCTTGAATGAGTAACATGGTTGAAGCTTCAATCAAATGTGAACTTTGCTTTGTCTTTTTCTTGCAATGTTTGACAGTTTTTAAGAAGGAATAAGTGACCTTTTTGATGAATTTAATAATGATAATTTTCTGATTGTATTTTTTTAAGTGTTAAATTCTTACTTGAATTGTTAATTCTAATTGCAGACGGTGGCAAATATAATTTAAAAAGATCTTTGTTTTTGTCACTATTGAATGGTTATTCCTAAAGGACGAATATGTCAACCGATAACATATTGAGCAACTTCAACGGATGCCATGACTTGAGGATCAATTTCATAAATAGGCCATGAAACTCAACTCGAGTTGGCCACCTGATTTCATTCCTCTAGACGCACGCAAGGTCATAAGAAATGATTTTACATATGTGAGAGAGAGAAAGTAAAGAGAGACAGATGAAGAGTGCACACTAATGAACACTAAAATATCCCATTAATGAGCCCGTTGTTGTAAAATGAATTATTTTTTTTAAAGATGAGGGTGGTGTAAAATGTGAAATAATATAGCTGAAGTAATATTGCTGAATCAAATCGTCGTTCTGAAGTAATATTCCTGGAACACTGGTTTCTGGCACCAGATAATTTACGCCGATACTTTGACTACTTGGGAAAATCCATGTAAAGAGATGGAGCATAGCGCTAGGACGCTCCAATAAAATTCACCAAGTATTTCTGATTTTATCATAAGGATTTTCCTGCACATAAACATTTAAAAAAAAAGCAATTTATGAGGATGGATATGTATAAAAACATGTATTAGTGCAAGTATTTTATGTAATTTTCTAATTTAAAAGAGGGAGGCGTGAAAGTGTTTTATGAAGGCGGAAGTGAGAGGATTAGGTTGAACTTCGTATAACAAGAGTGAATAGCAAGCCATGGGAAAGTGTTGTGGTATCTTGAAATAGATTAGTTCGACAATGAAGCCAAAAAATATAATAATAAAATTCACATCAGTAAAGATCACACTGATTTACGTGGTTTGATAAATTGCCTACATCCACGAAGTTGCAGAGGATTTTACAAATTGAGAAATTTACACTGTTGTTGATCACGTCAACAATTACAGGATCGTACAAGAGAAAGTACAAGAGATTCACCCAAGAGCAAGAACACTAAAGAAGAAGAAATACGTACAAGAGAAAAAAACCTATTTCTCTTCTACCGTAAGCAAACAAGAAGAAATCAAGAAGAGCAACATTTTTTTTCCACTCTNATTCACCCAAGAGCAAGAACACTAAAGAAGAAGAAATACGTACAAGAGAAAAAACCTATTTCTCTTCTACCGTAAGCAAACAAGAAGAAATCAAGAAGAGCAACATTTTTTTTCCACTCTCTTCTTTTTTCCTCTGTCAAGTACGTAAAAATAGCACCTTGCAAAAACACATGAAAAAGAGGAATATCCACAGAGTGACGATTCCTCCCTCTCGATCGAACAAGCAGACCTGCAGCAAAGTCGAGCAGAGGGAGCAAGATAAGCGGCTTTCTTTTTCGCGAGCGAGAGACGGAGACAGAGAGCGCGACTTTCTTGTTTCGCGAATTGAAGAAGGTGAAACTTCTCTGTTTCGTGAACTGAAGAAACGGAAGCAGATGAAGCTCGCGGGAATGTGGGAGAGGTAATTTAGTGATTTTTTTTTTCATTTTTAATTAACCGGGGTCTACCATAACAACTCTCCCACTTGGAAACCGGTACACAGACAATAACATCTTCTTCCTCAAACTGATATCCTCCACTGGCGTCGTTGTCCTTTTCTTCAAACTCGATATCCTCCACCTCTGCAACTCAAGGCCCTTTTCTTCAAGCTAGAAGACCAACTGAAGCTACGCACAACTCATCATCAAATTCATTTTCCACATATGTAATTGATTTGTGATAGTATTGAAATCATTCAAGTGTTGTACAACAAACGTATCTTCCGTCATCACAATCAATAACTCCTTCATCAGATATAAGTTTTTATTCGTCGATGGCTTTTCATACATACCTGAAAGGGCTGTCATAAGATCTGCAATCGTCTTCTCCTTGACAACGTTATGTGCAATGAACCTTAATAGGGTCAATTGAATAATCCCAGGACATATCGATTNCCTTCCGTCATCACAATCAATAACTCCTTCATCAGATATAATTTTTTATTCGTCGATGGCTTTTCATACATACCTGAAAGGGCTGTCATAAGATCTGCAATCATCTTCTCCTTGACAACGTTATGTGCAATGAACCTTAATAGGGTCAATTGAATAATCCCAGGACATATCGATTCAACATATTCCATTCAGCTTCATCATTCCTTTCAGGTCTTTTCCCCAATAACGAAAAATAAAGTTTATACTCATAGAGGTAGTTCTCTATCTACATCCTCCAATAAACAAAATCTGTGCCATCAAATTTCTCGATCCCTGAAACCTTCACTTCATCTGCAGTCACTGGCTTTGATACCAGTTATTGTGGTATCTTGAAATAAAATAGATCGACAACGAAGTGAAAAAATAGAATAAGAAAATTTACACCAGAAAAGAACACACAGATTTACGTGGTTTGACAAATTGTCTACATCCACAGAGTTGCAGAGGATTTTATTAATTGTGGAATTTACATTATTGTCGATCAAGTCGATAATTACTGGATCTCTCACTTTCTATCTCTTTTTACACCGAGATTCACCCAAGAGTAAGAACACCGAAGAAGAAGAAATACGTACAAGAGAAAAAAAACATATTTCTCTTCTGTCGCAAGCCAAAGAGATGAATTCAAGAAGGGTAACCTTCTTCTTCCACTATCTTCTTTTTTCTTCTGACAAGCACGCAAAAACAACATCTTGCAAAAACACCAGCGAAATAGGAATATCAAGGGAGTGACGATTCCTCCCTCTCGATCGAACTAGCAGACCTCCAGCAAAGTCACGCAGAGGGAGCAAGGTAAGCGGATTTCTCTTCCGCGAGAGAGAGACAAAGACGGGGAGCGCGACTTTCTTGTTTCGCGAACTGAAGAAGGCGAGACTTCTCTGTTTCGCGAACTGAAGGAACGGAAGCAAGCGAAGCTCGCGGGAATGTAGGAGCAGTTATTTAGTGATTTTTTTTTTTTGTTTTTAAATAAACAGGCTCCACCATAACAGAATGGTTGTGGAGATGGAGCTCACAGGCATAAGAGATGTGAGGGATCTTTGTCGAAGAGGACAATACACTATAATATTATTTGTAGAAATATTCCTTGAAGAAGAATTTGTAACAGTATACGATCAATCTTGAAGTAAAAAAAAAAAAATCAAAAGCTTCTTTACCAATATTCTTGAAGATATGAAAGCTGATGTGATCGTATAGACTCCCGTTCTATGACTCATCATTTTTTCCTGAATTCTATCATTTATTAAATAAGGGAACTTAAAGTTCTGAGACCTTAGAAAGCCGCTCCACTTCGGGAAAACATTGCCTACAGATATTCGTAGGTGCGGATACTAGCTGGGATGGGCTAAACAGAAATACAAAAAAACATACACAAGTGCAATCAATGTCGTTAAACGTAGGCGCGGCCTCTGAAGAATTTCACAAGCCGCTCAACATCATTAATATGTATGTATCAATTATGCATGCATTTGATATGCATGCATACATGATGTTGTGAGATATACATTAATTATTGTGGTATATATAAAAATCAAATAGATGAGCAATCTTTGACCAGAGCAAAAATTAGGACGAGAAAATTCACACTAAAAAATAGTAACACAATAGAACATATAAATTTACGTGGTTCGACAAATTGACTATGTCCATGGAGTTGCAAAGGATTTTACTACTTGAGGAATATACACCAGTCGATCGTCTTGGCTTACAAGAAGAATCTCTCACTTCGTTGCTCTCTCGTCTCCTCTCTCTGTTCTTCTCTCTCTACACCGAGATATATCGAAGAAGCTCTATACCGAGATACACCAAAAAAGATAAACTCACAAGATAAATAAACCCAATTTCTCTTCTACCACAAGCCACCAAGAAGAAGCCAAGGGAGAGAATTCTTCTTCTTCTTTCTTTTTCCTTCACCGCAAGGAACTACTTCTTGTGCTTTCCTTTCTCTATCCCGAGGAAATTTTCCTCTATCCCGAAGAAATCAAAGAAGAACACAAAAGGTTGTGCCTTAAACAGAAGGAGAGCCGATGCGATGTCTTTTATCGCGAAGCGGAGTGAGCGTTTGGTGCCTACGGTTCGTGACTGAAGAGGCGGGAGCCGAACCGAAGCTTCGCTTCGCGAAACATGAGCAGTTCAGGAAATTGTAAGGTCGTGAACGGGAACAGGGAGCGTGAAGCAGGAGATGGAGATCGGGAGGTGGATCAGGCTCCAACTTATCACACGAATGTATCTATACATGTAAGTCTGATATATTTTAACGAAAAGCTTTGCTTTACATCTACATTTTCATAATTCAATTATCACAAAATCTTTTATGTAATATTTGATATTTCAACATTTCTGTATGAGTTTTAATGCATTTGAATTTGATTAAATACTCTAAACTTGGAATTCAGGACCTCCTAAGACATGATCTTAATAAATTTATATTTAAGCTGAGCATCTCGACAATGCAAATTTAATAGAACTGGAAGTGATTTCATCCAAAATAAGTCCAGATCACACACTTGACGAGGAATTAAAGACTTGGTACAAAGATTCTCTAAATTTTAAGTGCTTATAGTTAAATCAAATGGATGAAATAAAAAAAATCTAACATGACAATAGTATTTAATTCCAAATTCATTATGCACTTAAAATGTTAAGAAAATTATCCCGTGGTAAAAAATCAATATTTACAACATTTACTCTTAAACAATCATCTCAAAACTTAGAAATGACTATCAAAACCGACTACAAATGTTTTAATCATACATTCAAAATTTTGAAATTTAATTTTCTTTAATTAAGATAAATAGTGTCTCTTTATCAATGTTAACAAAAAAATTTAAGATAAATAGTGTCTCTTTTTAAAAATGAATCTAACAAAATTTTTAAAATCACATAGAAATATTATAATTTTTTTAAAGCTTTTTTAATGCTAACAATTACGTCGGTTTAAAATTTATTGTAGTTAAAATAGAAGGGATTTTTAAAATGCTATATAAAAAAATGTTTTTTAGTAAAATATATTTTTATTTATATAATAAATTATTTTGATTCCCTCGAGTTACCAGATTTTTACTTTGTAGGAATTTTCAATATAAGAAAATATGATTTTTTCAGATATTTATGTCCGTACAGAAAAATTATGCTAAATTAAGATTCCGTATAATTTTGAAAATTAATTTTTTATTATTAAGTAGTAACATTAATTTAAAATTAGTTTTTTTTTACTTGAAATAATTAAAAAATCATAAATTTAACATATATACATGATAATAAATTATTATTACATTTTCCTGAGACGTGTGCAGGCTACAAGCCCCTCCTTTCCTTCTACATTCATTGTCGTTCGGACATCAAGTCACATCACCTAAATGGGATTGTTTTCTTCTCTCCCTCTGACTTCCGTTTTTCCTTACAAAATATATTTGATTAAAATCTTATCTAAACATCAGCTAAAATTATTAATAATTACATACATATTATTCCATTACTATATATCTGCATTTCTAATCTCAAAAATTAAATATTTGTATTTATAGCATATTAATAACGAGGTCATGAAAATATATATTCTTTTTTAAAAAAAATTCAACAATTATAATTTTTTTGATCTCGTGATGCATACCTCAGCCTACTGGTTGGCATTCATGGTGTAAGAACCCTCGGGTAGGGAAAAATTCATAAGAATGACATGGTAAAACACAAATTTCATATATAAAAACAAATTTACAAGACAACGAAAGAAAAAAAAAAACATAACTTATCTCACACTCATTCCCAAACAAATCCCTAGAAGTTCTCTTTAAGCACTTTCTTTCTTTACAATCACAATCAATTCTTTTTTGAAATTATAATTAAGAAGAAATCTCTCACATTCCCTCTCCTCTTACAACCTTAGAAGAAAATTTAATCTTCTCTCTCACGCAATAACCTTTCTCTCTATCTCACACCCTCATCTCTTCTCTAGTCCTCTCTTTTCTAATTAGGGCCCAAATCAAAATTGAAAATTCCCTCCAAATTTTCCCCCAAAACTCACACCTTTTGGCACCAAGAGATAAGTCCCTTCATCCAAGCGACGTCTCTCGATTAAAGAGTCTTCTAAAGTGTCTAGATACATTGAACCACTTCATGTGATGTATGAAATGTTTGGAGCCTTAAAAAACCGCTAAAAAATAGTCACGAACCGACTTACTCCATCTTAATCTGTCTCTGGAGCTTCTGGTGCCACTATCGCACCTCTGGAGCCATATTAATGAAGTTCACACTGTTCTCTGGATTCTGGCACTTCTGGTGCCACTTAATGAAGTTCGCGCTGTTCTCTGGATTTTGACGCTTCTGGCACCAGTTTGTCGCTTTTAGAGCCAGTTCTTGAAAAAATGACGCCTTTGGCGCTAAGATCACAAAAATCTTTATTTTTGCTTTAAATTTTCTCATTTTTATTATTTTTTGCTCCAAATGTCTAAAATTGATAGACCCACAATAAAACCATGAAAATACCCTTATTTAAGTGTAATATCATCAAAATAAGCATAAAATATATGCATAAAATACTACATTATTTTGGTGTATCATGTATCTGTTGTGAAAAAAAATGGCAATAAAACAAAATCTGGAACAAGAAAATCACAAAACAATAACACACATGTTTATGTGGTTTGATAAATTGTCTATATCGACGGAGTTGCAATGGGTTCTATTGTCTTGAGGATTACACAGTTTCAACCGAGTTACAAGACTAGATGCAACCCTCCCTCTCTCTCTTCTCTTAGATCTGCCGCCCACAAATCCTTCTTCCTAGAACTGGTTCGGTCGTCACTCGTGACCTAACTCACGCAGCTGCATGCCTTCCGAAATTTTGAACGGAGAAGAAGAATACTCGACGAGGTAGAGGCAATTGAAACCCCTATGGTTGTTGTTGCTCGGGTCTTTCTCCAGATTTTGGTTTGCACGCCTGCTCTTCCACTTATTTCACCAAACAGGAGGGCGGGCCTTTCTTTCTTGTCGCGAAGAGGAGAGAGGCAGTAGTTCAATTTAGGAGAGAGAGAGGCGGCAAAGTTTAAACAATGAAAAAAATACATAAGGAAATAAACTTCAAGTGATTTTCATAGGTGTCGAGATCCCCAATTAAAGGAAGTGGGCGGGGCTCCACAATACTCAACAAATGTATCAACCATGCATGCATACATAAAAATATCTACATATGTAAATCGAGGCTCCACAATACTCAACAAATATATCAACAATGCAGGCAAAGCTTTGCTTTGTACAACTACCTACTCCAATTATCACAAAATCTTTTATATAATATTTGATATTTCATCATTTTGGCATGAGTTTTAATGCATTTTGAATTAGATTAAATATTCTAACTTAGAATTGACGACCGTTTAAAATATTGATTTTAATAAATCTATACTTAAACTAAGCATCTCCACAATACAAATTTTTTTTGAAATAAAAGTGATTTCATCCAAAATAAGTCCTCATCAAATCTTTAAAGCGGAATTAAAGGCTTGGTGCATTAATTGGAAGTACAATTATTTTCTAAAATTTAAGTTCTTATAGTTAAATTTAAGGGATAAAATAAAAAGAATCGACATGCCCAATATTATTTAATTTCAAATTCTTTTTGGCCCTTAAATGTTAATAAAATTATCCTGCCATAAAAAATCAGTATGGACAACATTTNATTTAAAGTTATTGATTTTAATAAATCTATACTTAAACTAAGCACCTCCACAATACAAATTTTTTTGAAGTAAAAGTGATTTCATCCACAATAAGTCCTCATCAAATCTTTAATGCGGAATTAAAGGCTTGGTGCAATAATTGGAAGTACAAATATTTTCTAAAATTTAAGTTCTTACAGTTAAATCTAAGGGATAAAATAAAAAGAGACATGCCCAATATTATTTAATTTCTAATTCATTTTGACCCTTAAATGTTAATAAAATTATCCTGCGATAAANACAAGCCCCTCCTTCCCTTCTATATTCATTGTCGTTTGGACATCAACTCACATCACCTAAATGAGATTGTTTTCTTTTCTCTCCCTCTCACGAAAAAATATTTCATATGAATTGCGTGCGGTATCTGATCTGGACTGTAAAATCACCTGATTTATAGTCATGAAGTATTTCGGTGGGCCCCACCTAAATTTTTTTTATTAAAAAACTGAAATAATCTTGACCGTAGATCACCGTGATCTACGGTCAGGATAGGACATCGCATGCCGGTGTCTGTACGCAATAATTTCTCACCTCTCTGACTTCCGTTTTTCCTTACAAAATATATTTGATTAAAATCTTATCTAAACATCAGCTTAAATTATTAATAATTACATACATATTATTCCATTACTATACATCTACATTTCTAATCACAAAAACTAAATATTTGTATTTATAGCATATTAATAATGAGGTCATGAAAATATATATTCTATTTTTAAAAATTTAACAATTATAATTTGTTCGATCTCGTGCAGCATACCTCAGCTTATTGATTGGCATTCATGGTGTAAGAACTTTCAGATAGTGAAAATTTCATGATAATCATACGATAAAACACAAATTTCATATATAAAAATATATTTACAAAACAGCGAAAGAAAAGAACATAACTTATCTCACACTTCTTCTCAAACAAATCCCTAGAATTTCCTTTTAAGCACTTTCTCTCTTTACAATTACGTTCAATTCTCCCTTTGAAGTGTAATGAAGAATAAATCTCTCACATTCCCTCTCCTCTTACAACCATAGAAGAAAATCATATCTTCTCTCTCACGCCATATCCTTTCTCCCTATCTCACACCCCCTCTCTTCTCCAGACTCCTCTCCTTTTTAGTTAGGGTCCAAAGGAAATTGAAAATTCCCTCTAATTTTTCCCCCAAAAGTCACACATTTTCACACCAATAGATAAGACCCTTCATCCAAGAGACATAGCTTTCCATTAAAGAGTCTTCCAAAGTGTTTAGATACATTGACTCCTTGTGATGTATGAAATGTTTGGAGCCTTAAAAAACTGCTAAAAAATAGTCACGAACCGACTTACCCCATCTTAATCTGTCTCTAGAGCTGCTGGTGCCACTATCGCACTTCTGGTGCTAGCTTAATGAAGTTCACGTTGTTCTCTGGATTCTGGCACTTCTGGTGCCACTTAATGAAGTTCGCGCTGTTCGCTGGACGCTTTTCGGCATCAGTTTTTGATGCTTTTAGAGCCAGTTCTTGAAAAAATGACGCCTCTGGCGTTAGAATCACAAAAAGCTTTAATTTGGCTTTAAATTTTATCATTTTTATTATTTTTTGCTCCAAATGCCTAAAATTGATAGACCCACAATAAAAACATGAAAATACCCTTCTTTAAGTGTAATATCATCAAAATAAGCATAAAATGTATACATAAAATACTACATTATTTTCTGTTGTGAAAAACGATGGCAATAAAACAAAAATTGGAACAAGAAAATCGCAAAACAATAACACACAGGTTTACGTGGTTTGATAAATTGTTTATATCCACATAGTTGCAAAGTATTTTATTGTCTTGAGAATAGACGCAACCCTCTCTCTCTCTCCTCTTAGATCTGACACCCAAAAATAATTCTTCTCGGAAAGGCTTCGGTCGTCACTCGTGACCTAACTGACGCAGCTGCATGCCTTCCGAGATTTTGAATGGAGAAGAAGAATACTCGACGAGGTAGAGGCAATCGAAACTGCTACGGTTGCTGTTGCTGGGGACTTCCTCCAGATTTTGGTTCGCACGCCTGCTCTTCCACAAAATTTTCTTATTTCGCGAAACAGGACGGCGGTCCTTTCTTCCTTGTCGCGAAGAGGAGAGAGGCAGGAGTTCAATTTAGGAGAGAGAGAGGCGGCAAAGTTTAAACAATGAAAAAATTACATAAGGAATAAACTTCAAGTGATTTTCATAGGTGTCGAGATCCCCAGTTAAAAGTAGTGGACTGGGCTCCACAATACTCAACAAATGTATCAACCATGCATGCATACATGAAAATATCTATATATGTAAATCTGGGCTTCACAATACTCAACAAATATATCAACCACAAAACTTTGCTTTGTACAACTATCTACTCATAGTTCAATTATCACAAAATCTTTTATATAATATTTGATATTTCATCATTTTGGCACAATTTTTAATGCATTTTGAATTAGATTAAATAATCAAACTTAGAATTGAGGACCATTTAAGATATGATTTTAAAAAATCTATATTTAAACTAAGCATCTCGATAATACAATTTTTTTTTGAAGTAAAAGTGATTTCATCCAAAAATAAGTCCTGATCAAATATTTAATGCGGAATTAAAGGCTTGGTGCATTAATTGGAAGTACAAATATTCTCTAAAATTTAAGTGCTTATAGTTAAATCTAAGGGATAAAATAAAAAGATTCTGACATGCCCAATATTATTTAATTTCTAATTCATTTTGACCCTTAAATGTTAATAAAATTATCCTGTCAAAAAAATCAATATGGACAACATTTACGATAAAATTTAAATTTAAAAAAAAAATTAGTCATCAAAGATATATATATAATTGATTAGTAGTATTTTGAGCCAAAACGAGCCGAACACGAACGATCAAATATTTGTTTGTGTTGTTCATGTTTGGCTCGTTAACTTAGCGAATGAGCCGAGCACGAGCTGTTTGCAAAAAACGAGTCATCTTGACACATCTTGACAGCCCTAACATTTACTATAAAACACCTTAAAAAAAAATAGATATCTCTCTTAAAACACCACTACAAATGTTTTCATCAAACTTTCATAACTTTGAACTTTCATTTTCGCTAATTAAGATAAATAGTGCCTCTTTATCAATGTTAAAAATAATTTAAAAGCGCTAATTTAAAGGCAATTTTAAATAACGTAGGTAATTAAAATATTAAAAATCTTCATTGAAAGCTTATTCAGTGCTGACAATTGCAACGAATTAAAATTAGTTTAAAATAGAAGGTCATGAGGTTTTTGCACATGTTTGACTGTACAAAATACTATATAAAAGAAAAATTTTAGTAAAATATATTTTATTTATGTAGAAAATTATTTTGATTCCTTACAAGATTTTTATTTTGTGAGATTCTTCAATAAAAGAAAAATTAGATTTTTTTTCAGATATTTCTGTGCTTTCAGAAAAATTGTTTTCAATTAAGATTCAAGATAATCTTTAAAACTAATAATTTATTATTACGCAATAACGTTAATATAAAATGAAGGATGTAATTTTAAAATATTTTTTTTTAATTGAAACCAGCAAATTTGATAAAATTGTGTTACCACATGATATTAAATTCTTATTATAATTTTCGTTTCTGGTTTTCTCATCCTCCTCCTCCAATCTATATATATAAACTCAATAATACAATGTAGAATCAATAAGAGAAGGCAGCATGGAGCTGAAGAAGGCATTCCTTCCGTGCATTTTTCTCATTCTTCTCCTCTCTTCCTGTAAGCTTTTTTCACTGAATATTTTCTCTGCTTTGTTGTCTTCATGGATATAACTCTGAATGATTGTGCAGGCGAGATGGCGTCGGGAGCAGAATGTTGCATGCCATGTGGTTATAATGTACGTTATTTCACAAAATGCTCAAACAGTTTTAACAATGAAAAATGCAGAGCTGGTTGTGTTGGATTAGGCTTCAATAGTGGGGAGTGCGACAACTTCTCCGTCTGTAGATGCTTTAAGCCTTGCTGCTGCTAGTTAATCAATTTTCTTTATGGTTAATTAGAAGATGTGTTATGTGTGTCTGACTAAGTAATGTGGATGAAGCTTCAATCTTCCGCGAACTTTGTCTCTGCTTGGGCTATTTCTGAGAAGGAATACAGACTTGTCTAGATAAGTAGAAGTTTGTTTTAAAAAAGATTTTTTACATACCCCACAACTCTATGTATTTACATGTCTTGTATATAAATTTCAAATTTTACATCTATATCATTTAAATGATGTTGTAAATGGTGTGTTTCATCTTTTTTAAGGTAATAGTAATTATTATTAATTGATTTGAATCATTTTGAATGTTATAATGCTGTGATGACGCAAGAATCTTGATGAAAACGAATGGTGCTTAATTCAGGCTGATCATCACAGTGGCGCAAGAGAAAAAATCATGGCAGTGACGTGCTAAGATTGTGATATATTCCTCCAAAATAAGAATTTTATGACCCAGTTCAATCCGGTGTGACCCCCTAATCCCTTTGCGTTTTTATTTTTAAAATACAAAATCATACAGATGAAATTTTAAATCTCTTAAATATCTAAAGAATTTATTAGGAGTCCTTTAAATGTGTATTTATTCATCCAATTTATTATTGGGTTATATCGTAATTTTTTTTAAGAGAGGATATTAGAGAATGATGCACGAGGGGAGGAGGGGAGGAGGGGAGGAGGATGCCCTTCTCGTATAGCTAATTAAAGAATGATGCATTTGGTGTATTTAGGTGTAAGATGCAAGTGTGTATTTATTCATATGTTCCTTGTATAGATAATTTTACAACACCCAAAATCCTTTAAATAAGGACATGTATACCTAAAGTATTCTATTATTTTCCCAAAGAATTTATAGAATTTTCAAAGTTTCCAAATGGTACTGCAACCTGCTTGGGATTTGAGACGACTCCCACTACCGTTGCTTTCATATATGCAGCAGATAATACGGCCGAAGTATTACGAGTTTTCTGGTTGATTAGCCGACAAATTATGTGCGCTTGAATGAGTAATATGGTTGAAGCTTCAATCAAATGTGAACTTTGCTTTGTCTTTTTCTTGCAATGTTAGACAGTTTTTAAGAAGGAATAAGTGACCTGTTTGATGAATTTAATAATGATAAATTTCTGATTGTATTTTTTTAAGTGTTAAATTCTTAGTTGAATTGTTAATTCTAATTGCGGACGGTGGCAAATATAATTTAAAAAGATCATTGTTTTTGTCACTATTGAATGGTTATTCCTAAAGAAGGAATATGTCAACCGATAACATATTGAGCATCTTCAACGGATGCCATGACTTGAGGATCAAATTCATAAGTAGGCCATGAAACTCAACTCGAGTTGGCCACCTGATTTCATTCCTCTAGACGCACGCAAGGTCATAAGAAATGATTTTACATATGTGAGAGAGAGAAAGTAAAGAGAGACAGATGAAGAGTGCACACTAATGAACACTAAAATATCCCATTAATGAGCCCTTTGTTGTAAAATGAATTATTTATTTAAAGATGAGGGTGGTGTAAAATGTGAAATTGTATAGTTGAAGTAATATTGCTGAATCAAATCGTCGTTCTGAAGTAATATTCCTGGAACACTGGTTTCTGTCCCCAGAAAATTTACGCCGATACTTTGACGACTTGGGAAAATCCATGTAAAGAGATCGAGCATAGTGCTAGGACGCTCCAATAAAATTCACCAAGTATTTCTGATTTTATCATAAGGATTTTCCTGCACATAAACATTTAAAAAAAAAGCAATTTATGAGGATGGATATGTATAAAAACATGTATTAGTGCAAGTATTTTATGTAATTTTCTCATTTAGAAAGAGGGAGGCGTGAAAGTGTTTTATGAAGGCGGAAGTGAGAGGATTAGATTGAACTTCGAATAACAAGAGTGAATAGCAAGCCATGGGAAAGTGTTGTGGTATCTTGAAATAGATTAGATCGACGATGAAGCCAAAAAATAGAACAATAAAATTCACATTAGAAAAGATCACACCGATTTACGTGGTTCGATAAATTGCCTACATCTACGAAGTTGCAGAGGATTTTACAAATTGATAAATTTACACTGTTGTCGATCACGTCAACAATTACAGGATCTCTCACTTGCTCTCTCTCTTATACTTTATATCGAGATTCACCCAAGAGCAAGAACACTAAAAGAAGAAGAAATACGTACAAGAGAAAAAACCTATTTCTCTTCTACCGTAAGCAAACAAGAAGAAAGCAAGAAGAGCAATATTTTCCACTATCTTCTTTTTTCCTCTGTCAAGTACGTAAAAATAGCACCTTGCAAAAACACATGAAAAAGGGGAATATCCACAGAGTGACGATTCCTCCCTCTCGATCGAACCAACAGAACTGCGGCAAAGTCGAGCAGAGGGAGCAAGATAAGCGGCTTTCTTTTTCGCGAGCGAGAGAAGGAGACAGAGAGCACGACTTTCTTGTTTCGCGAATCGAAGAAGGTGAAACTTCTCTGTTTCGTGAACTGAAGAAACGGAAGCAGGTGAAGCTCGCGGGAATGTGGGAGAGGTAATTTAGTTATTTTTTTTCATTTTTAATTAACCGGGCTCTACCATAACAACTCTCCCACTTGGAAACCGGTACACAGACAATAACATCTTCTTCCTCAAACTGATATCCTCCACTGGCGTCGTTGTCCTTTTCTTCAAACTCGATATCCTCCACCTCTGCAACTCAAGGCCCTTTTCTTCAAGCTAGAAGACCAACTGAAGCTGCGTACAACTTCAATTTCTCCAGAGTAACACCCTTTGTCAAAATATCAGCAAGGTTCTGGCTTCCCCAAATTTTCTTAAGCAACAACTGTTTGTCATCTAACAATGATCGTATGAAGTGATACCTGATCTGACTGTGCTTAGTTTTGAACTGAAATGTTGGATTCCTTGCAAAAAATACGACACTCTGACTATCACTATAGAGAATGCCCTTCTGGTTCTTTTTGCCCATTTCTTCCAAGAAGCTCTGTAGTCATATCATCTCCTTTGCAGCCTCTGACACTGTTATATACTCAACTTTTATAGTAGACAACGAAACCGTCTTCTGCATATTAGAGCTCCATGATATTGCAGTGCCCCCAATAGTATAAATATAGCTCGTAGTATTTCTTCTGGTATCAATGTCTCCAGCTAGATTAGCATCAATTTAGCCCTATACCTCTGTACTCTTTTCTGATAAATATAAACAAGTTTCTGCAGAGCCTCTTAGGTACCTCAAGATCCACTTCATTGCTTCATAATATTCATTTCCAGGATTACTCATGTATCTACTAATGACTCACACTGCGTGGGCAATATCCTCTCTGGTGAAAATCATAGCATACATAAGTGAACCAATAGTTGAAGCATAAGAAAACTTACTCATGTGATCTCGTTCCTCCTCTGACTTGGGTGACTGATTCTTGCTGAGTTTGAAGTGACTTCCCAAGGGTGTGTCAACTGGTTTGGCCTTATCGATGTTGAACCTGCTAAGTAACTTTTTCACATACTCAGCCTGAGAGAGTCTTAACATGCCTCTGACTCTATCTCTGACAATTCTCATATCAAAGATTTGTTTTGCACTCCCAAATCCTTCATTGCAAAGTGCTTTGACATCTACTCCTTCAGATTATTTATCTTCTCAGTACTAGCATCTGCAATAAGGATATCATCCACATATAGCAGTAGGATGATATAGGAATTGTCAAAATATCTGACATTGCAGCAATGATATGTCTGACATCTGCTGTACCCTGCACTGTGCATGAAATTATCAAATTTCTTATACCATTGTCTAAGAGCTTGCTTCAGGCCATACAAGCTCTTCTTCAATATGCAAACTGACTCTTCTTTTCTATGTACTAGGAACCCTTCAGGTTGGTGCATGTATTTATCTTCTTCAAGATCATCATGAAGAAAGGTTGTCTTCGCATCTAATTGGTCAAGGAAGAGATCTTCAGTAGCCACCATGACACTACCATTATGATGGTTGTAAGTTTCACCACAATAGAGAAAATCTCTGAATAATCAATACAGTGCTTTTGTTGAAAACCCTTTACAAAAAGCCTAGTCTTGCATCTCTTACTGTCAGCATGCTCAGTCTTCTCTCGGTACACCCACTTGTTGTGTAATTCCTTCTTCCCAGATAAACGTTTTGTCAACTCCCAAGCCTGATTTTCTAGCAGAGAATACATCTCCTCCTTCATGGCTAGCTCGCACTTGCTCGAATTTTCATATTGCAATGTTTTATCATAATTCTGAGGTTCTCCACCATCTATCACACAATATAGTTTAAAGTTGGAGAATAACGCTATGGAGAACGTCTAGCCCTTTCTGACCTGCGAACTGCAACTGTAGGGGTAAACTACTATGAAACTGACTGTGGAACAATAGGAGTGGATGCCTTGGATCCACTGTCCTCATCACCTGCATCTCTGTCCTGCACTGTGACCTCTGGTAAATCATCAAATCTTACCAACTCAGAGTCCTTCAGTGTTGTTTCAGAAACTGTACTGGACTTATCCTTGTACATAACCTTCTCATTGAAAATCACGTTTCTGCTCCTTATGATCTTCCGACCCTGATAATCCAAGGAACGATATCTGAATGCTTAATCTTCATAGCCAATAAAAAACACTTCCTTGACTTACCCTCAAGTTTATTACGAGCATCAGGATTAATGAGAATATAAGAAAGACAACCAAAAGTTTTACGGTGAAAAATTTTACTTCTTTCCCACTCCAGACTTCTTCATGTAATTCAAAGTTTAATGGAACAATAGCCCCCTGTTAATCAAATAAGTTGCAGTATTGGTCGCTTCTTCTCATAAAGTAGGTGGTAGTCTGACGTGGAATCTCATGCTTCTAGGCTGCTCATTAATGGTCATGTTCATACGCTCTGCAACACCTTTTTGTTGTGGTGTTCATGGAGTGGTCTTCTCCATTCTGATTCCCTAAGCTGCACAGTACTCATTGAACCAACCATCAATGTATTCACCACCATTATCAGACCTCAGACATTTCAATTTTAAGCATGTCTCCGTCTCAACCATGGCCTTTCAGGTCTTGAACACACTGAATACATGGATTTATATTTCAAGAAATAAACTTATACCTTTATGTTATTATCATCAATGAATGTGACGTAGTAACGAGAGCCTCCAAGAGATGCTACTGAAGAAGGTCCCCACACATATGTGTCCTAAATCCAGCTTTCCTACATTTGACATCTTACCACCTTTCAAGAAATTGACATTCCTTTGTTTCCCCTTAATGCACCTCTCGCAAATGTCAAGATCAACTGACTTCAGTTCTAGTAGCTTGCCTCTGAACTGAAATTCCTTCATACCTCTTTTACTCATGTGGCCAATTTTGTAATGCAACAACTCTTCTATGTTGTCTGCACAGTAGTATCAACATTGTTAATTAAACCAATAGTCATATATAATGTACCTATTTTCTTACCCCGAGCCAGTACCAATGCTCCTTTAATAACCTTCCTGGTGCTATCTGAGAAAACTACTAAATGTCTACACTCATCAAGCTGCCCAATAGAAATAAGTGCTTCTTCAGTTCACGAATGTGTCTGACCTTTTGCAGAGTCCACTTGTTCTTTTTTGGAAGTGCAATGTCAATATCTCTCATTCCTACCACGTTCAGAGCTTCTCCATCTGTCAGATATACTTTACCAAAGTCACCTTCAACATAATTCTACATCAATTCCCGATGGAAAGTTGTATGAAAAGAAGTCCTTGGATCCAGTATCCATTTATCAACAGAACTATGAACAACCAACAGTAGTGTATCCTGTGTTTCTTCAGTTACCACATTTGCACTGTAATTCTTTGTCCTCTTAGGATTCTTGCACTTCCTTTTTATGCGCTCAGTTTTGGCATAATTTCAGCAAGTTACTTGTTTACTAAGCTTTGACTTGTTCCTACTTCTATTCTTTGATTTTGATCTTCCCTTGTTTGAGTTCCTATCATGTGATCTCCCTCTGGAATCTACATTTAGTGTCGAACTCGAACCTGAGATCTCGTCAGAATCTTTCTTGCGCATCTACTCAACAAAAATCAAATCACGAATATCTATTTCAATTTTGATTTACCTGCAGAATTACTGACAGTCGTCCTCAAAGCTTCTCAGCTATTTGACAATGAAACCAACAAGATCAGTGCACGTATCTCATCCTCAAATTCAATTTCTACATATGATAATTGATTTGTGATAGTATTGAAATCATTCAAGTGTTGTACAACAGACGTACCTTCCGTTATCACAATCAATAACTCCTTCATCAGATATAATTTTTTATTCGCCGATGGCTTTTCATACATACCTGAAAGGGCTGTCATAAGATCTGCAATTGTCTTCTCCTTGACAACGTTATGTGCAACGAACCTTAATAGGGTCAATTGAATAATCCCTAGGACACATCGATCCAATATATTTCATTCAGCTTCATCAATCCTTTCAGGTCTTTTCCCCAATAACGAAAGATGAAGTTTATACTCATAGAGGTAGTTCTCTATCTACATCCTCCAATAAACAAAATCTGTGTCATTAAATTTCTGGATCCCTGAAACCTTCACTTCATCTGCAGTCATTGGTTTTGATACACATTATTGTGGCATCTTGAAATAAAATAGATCGACGACAAAGCAAAAAAATAGAATAAGAAAACTCACACCAGAAAAGAGCACACATATTTACGTGGTTCGACAAATTGCCTACATCCACAGAGTTGCAGAGGATTTTACTAATTTTGGAATTTACATCATTGTCGATCACGTCGATAATTACTGGATCTCCCACTTTCTCTCTCTTTTTACACTGAGATTCACCCAAGAGCAAGAACACCGAAGAAGAAGAAATACGTACAAGAGAAAAAAAAAACATATTTCTCTTCTGTTGCAAGCCAACAAGAAGAAATCAAGAAGGGTAACCTTCTTCTTCGACTATCTTCTTTTTTCTTCTGACAAGCATGCAAAAACAACCTTTTGCAAAAACACCAGCAAAAGAGGAGTATCAAGGGAGTGACGATTCCTCCCTCTCGATCGAACAAGCAGACCTCCAGCAAAGTCGCACAGAGGGAGCAAGGTAAGCGGATTTTTCTTTCGCGAGCGAGAGACAAAGACGGGGAGCATGACTTTCTTGTTTCGCGAACTGAAGAAGGCGAGACTTCTCTGTTTCGCGAACTGAAGGAACGGAAGCAAGCGNACGCAGAGGGAGCAAGGTAAGCGGATTTCTCTTCCGCGAGAGAGAGACAAAGACGGGGAGCGCGACTTTCTTGTTTCGCGAACTGAAGAAGGCGAGACTTCTCTGTTTCGCGAACTGAAGGAACGGAAGCAAGCGAAGCTCGCGGGAATGTAGGAGCAGTTATTTAGTGATTTTTTTTTTTTGTTTTTAAATAAACAGGCTCCACCATAACAGAATGGTTGTGGAGATGGAGCTCACAGGCATAAGAGATGTGAGGGATCTTTGTCGAAGAGGACAATACACTATAATATTATTTGTAGAAATATTCCTTGAAGAAGAATTTGTAACAGTATACGATCAATCTTGAAGTAAAAAAAAAAAAATCAAAAGCTTCTTTACCAATATTCTTGAAGATATGAAAGCTGATGTGATCGTATAGACTCCCGTTCTATGACTCATCATTTTTTCCTGAATTCTATCATTTATTAAATAAGGGAACTTAAAGTTCTGANTCAAAAGCTCCTTTACCAATATTCTTGAAGATATGAGGGCTGATGTGATCGTATACTCCCGTTCTATGACTCATCATTTTTTCCTGAATTCTATCATTTATTAAATAAGGGAACTTAAAGTTCTGAGACCTTAGAAAGCCGCTCCACTTCGGGAAAACATTGCCTACAGATATTCGTAGGTGCGGATACTGGCTGGGATGGGCTAAACAGAAATACAAAAAGACATACACAAGTGCAATCAATGTCGTTAAACGTAGGTGCGGCCTCCGAAGACTTTCACAAGCCGCCCAACATCATTAATATGTGTGTATCAATTATGCATGCATACATGATGTTGTGAGATATACACTAGTTATTGTGATATATATAAAAATCAAACGGATGAGCAATCTTTGACAAGAGCAAAAATTAGGACGAGAAAATTCACACTAAAAAATAGTAACACAACAGAACATATAGATTTACGTGGTTCGACAAATTGACTACGGCCATGGAGTTGCAGAGGATTTTACTACTTGAGGAATTTGCACCAGTCGATCGTCTCGACTTACAAGAAGAATCTCTCACTTCGTTGCTCTCTCTTCTCCTCTCTCTGTTCTTCTCTCTCTACACCGAGATATATCGAAGAAGCTCTACACCGAGATACAAAAAAAAAGATAAACTCACAAGAGAAAAAACCCAATTTCTCTTCTACCACAAGCTACAAAGAAGAAGCCAAGGGAGAGAATTCTTCTTCTTCTTTCTTTTTCCTTCACCGCAAGGAACTACTTCTTGTGCTTTCCTTTCTCTATCCCGAGGAAATTTTCCTCTATCCCGAAGAAATCCAAGAAGAACACAAAAGGTTGTGCCGTAAATAGAAGGAGAGCCGATGCGATGTCTTTTATCGCGAAGCGGAGTGAGCGTTTGGTGCCTACGGCTCGTGACTGAAGAGGCGGGAGCCGAACCGAAGCTTCGCTTCGCGAAACATGAGCAGTTCGGGAAATTGTAAGGTCGCGAACGGGAACAGGGAGCGTGAAGCGGGAGATGGAGATCGGGAGGCGGATCAGGCTCCAACTTATCACATGAATGTATCTATACATGTAAGTCTGATATATTTTAACGAAAAGCTTTGCTTTACATCTACATTTTCATAATTCAATTATCACAAAAACTTTTAGGTAATATTTGATATTTCAACATTTTGCATGAGTTTTAATGCATTTGAATTTGATTAGATACTCTAAATTTGGCATTCAGGACCTTCTAAGATATGATATTAATAAATTTATATTTAAGCTCAACATCTCGACAATGCAAATTTAATAGAACTAGGAATGATTTCATCCAAAATAAGTCCAGATCAAACACTTGACGAGGAATTAAAGGCTTGGTACGAATATTCTCTAAATTTTAAGTGCTTATAGTTATATAAAATGGATGAAATAAAAAGAATCTAACATGCCAATAGTATTTAATTCCAAATTCATTATGCACTTAAAATGTTAAGAAAATTATCCCGTGGTAAAAATTCAATATTTACAACATTTACTTCAATTACGTCGGTTTAAAATCTATTGTAGTTAAAGTAGAAGGGATTTTTAAAATGCCATATAAAAAAAAAATGTTTTTTAGGAAAATATATTTTTATTTATATAATAAATTATTTTGATTCACTCGAGTTACCAGATTTTTACTTTGTAGGAATTTTCAATATAAGAGAATATGATTTTTTCAGATATTTATGTCCGTACAGAAAAATTATGCTAAATTAAGATTCCATATAATTTTGAAAACTAATATTTTATTATTAATGAGTAACATTAATTTAAAGTTAGTTTTTTTTTTTTACTTGGAATAATTAAAAAATGATAAATTTAACATATATACATGATAATAAATTGTTATTACATTTTTCTGGGATCACTGTCATACAGCCGCGATGTGTGGCTGTGATCGGAGGGCGCGCGGAGCTCTACGTGCGCCCTCCGCACCTAATAATTAGACCCTCCTTTCCTTCTACATTCATTGTCGTTTGGACATCAGCTCACATCACCTAAATGGGATTGTTTTCTTCTCTCCCTCTGACTTCCGTTTTTCCTTACAAAATATATTTGATTAAAATCTTATCTAAACACCAGCTTAAATTATTAATAAATACATACATATTATTCCATTACTATACATCAACATTTCTCATCTCAAAAACTAAATATTTGTATTTATAGCATATTAATAACGAGGTCATGAAAATATATAATCTATTTTTAAAAATTTAACAATTATAATTTGTTCGATCTCGTGCCGCATACCTCAACCTATTGATTGACATTCATGGTGTAAGAACCTTCAGATAGGGAAAATTTCATGATAATGATATGATAAAACACAAATTTCATATATAAAAATAAATTTACAAAACAACGAAAGAAAAGAGCATAACTTATCTCACACTTCTTTCCAAACAAATCCCTAGAATTTCCTTTAAGCACTTTCTCTCTTTACAATCACGCTTAATTCTCTCTTGGAAGTGTAATGAATAAAAAATCTCTCACATTCCCTCTCCTCTTACAACAATAGAAGAAAATCCTATCTTCTCTCTCATGCCATAACATTTCTCCCTATCTCACACCCCCTCCCTTCTCTAGACTCCTCTCCTTTTTAGTTAGGGCCCAAATGAAATTGAAAATTCCCTCTAATTTTTCCCCCAAAAGTCGCACCTTTTCACACCAAGAGGTAAGACCCTTCATCCAAGAGACATAGCTTTCCATTAAAGAGTCTTCCAAAGTGTCTAGATACATTGAACCACTCCATGTGATATGTGATGTATGAAATGTTTGGAGCCTTAAAAAACCGCTAAGAAATAGTCACGAACCGACTTAGTCCATCTTAATTTATCTCTGGAGCTTCTGGTGCCATTATCGCACCTCTGGCGCCAGCTTAATGAAGTTCACGTTGTTCTATGGATTATTGCACTTCTGGTGCCACTTAATGAAGTTCGCGCTGTTCTCTGCATTATGACGCTTTTGACACCAGTTTCTGGCGCTTTTAGAGCCAGTTCTCGAAAAAAATGAAGCCTCTGGCGCTAGGATCACAAAAATCTTTATTTTGATTTTAAATTTTCTCTATTTTATTATTTTTTTTCTCCAAATGCCTAAAATTGATAGACCTGCGATAAAAAAAATAAAAAAAAACATTTCTTTAAGTGCAATATCATCAAAATAAGCATAAATTGTACACATAAAATACTTCATTATTTGGGTGTATCATGTATCTGTTATGAAAAACGTTGGCAATAAAACAAAAACTGGAACAAGAAAATTGCAAGACAATAACACGTAGGTTTACGTGGTTTGATAAATTTTATAAATCCACAGAGTTGCTATGGGTTTTATTATCTTGAGGATTACACAGTTTCAACCGAGCTATAAGAATAGATGCAACCCTCTCTCTCCCTTCTCTTAAATTTGTCGCCCACAAATCCTTCTTTCCGGAACGGCTTCAGTCGTCACCCGTGACCTAACTCACGCAGTTGCATGCCCTCCGAGATTTTGAACGGAGAAGAAGAATACTCGACGAGGTAAAGACAATTGAACCCCTACGGTTGTTGTTGCTCGGGTCTTCCACCAGATTTTGGTCGCACACTTGCTCTTCCACAAAATTTTCCTATTTCACTAAACAAGTAGGCGGGCTTTCTTCCTTGTCGCGAAGAGAAGAGAGGCAAGAGTTCAATTTAGGAGAGAGAGAGAGGTGGCAAAGTTTAAACAACAAAAAAAATACATAAGGAAATAAACTTCAAGTGATTTTTGTAGGTGTTGAGATCCCCAATTAAAGGAAGTGGACGGGCCTCCACAATACTTAACAAATGTTTCAGCCATGCATGCATACATGAATATATATATATATAT
>JXCR01089924.1:103522-114053 GCA_002079205.1 Phalaenopsis hybrid cultivar
ATATATATATATATATATATATATATATATATATAATTGATTAGTAGTATTTTGAGTCAAAACGAGCTGAACATGAACGATAAAGTATTTGTTTGTATTGTTCATTTTTGGCACGTTAACTTAGCGAACGAGGTGAACATGAGCTGTTCGAGAACAACGAGTCATTTTGATAGCCCTAACATTTACTATAAAAGACCCCGCTAAAAAATTAGATATGACTCTTAAACCCCACTACAAATGTTTTCATCAAACTTTCATATATTTGAACTTTCAGTTTCGCTAATTAAGAAAAATAATACCTCTTTATCCATGTTAAAAATAATTTAAGAGCGCTAATTTAAATAACGTAGGTAATTAAAATATTAAAAATCTTCATTGAAAGCTTCTTCAGTGCTGACAATTGCAACGAATTAAAATTAGTTTAAAAAAGGTCATGAGGTTTTTACGCATGTTTGACTGTACAAAATACTATATAAAAGAAAAAATTTAGTAAAATATATTTTATTTATATAGAGAATTATTTTGATTCCTTACAAGATTTTTATGTTTTGAGATTCTTCAATTAAAGAAAAATTAGATTTTTTTCAGATATTTCTGTGCTTTCAGAAAAATTGTTTTCAATTAAGATTCAAGATAATCTTTAAAACTAATAATTTATTATTACGCAATAACGTTAATATAAAATGAAGGATGTAATTTTAAAATAGATTTTTTTAATTGAAACCAGACAATTTGATAAAATTGTGTTACCACATGATATTAAATTCTTATTATTATTTTCGTTTCTGGGTTTCTCATCCTCCTCCTCCCATCTATATATATATATACTCTATAATGTAATGTAGAATCAATAAGAGAAGGCAGCATGGAGCTGAAGAAGACATTCCTTCCGTGCATTTTTCTCATTCTTCTCCTCTCTTCCTGTAAGCTTTTTTCACTGAATATTTTCTCTGCTTTGTTGTCTACATGGATATGACTCTGAATGATTATGCAGGCGAGATGGCGTCCGGAGCAGAATGTTGCATGCCATGTGGTTATAATGTACGTTATTTCACAAAATGCTCAAACAGTTTTAACAATGAAAAATGCAGAGCTGGTTGTGTTGGATTAGGCTTCAATAGTGGGGAGTGCGACAACTTCTCCGTCTGCAGATGCTTTAAGCCTTGCTGCTGCTAGTTAATCAATTTTTTTTATGGTTAATTAGAAGATGTTCTATGTGTGTCTGACTAAGTAATGTGGATGAAGCTTCAATTTTCTGTGAACTTTGTCTGTGCTTGGGCTATTTCTAAGAAGGAATACAGACTTGCCTGGATAATTAGAAGTTTGTTTTACAAAATTTTTTTACATACCCCACAACTTTTGTGTATTTACATATCTTGTATATAAATTTCAAATTTTACATCTATATCATTTTAAATGATGCTGTAAATGGTGTGTTTCATTTTTTTCAAGGTAATAGTAATTATTGTTGATTGATTTGAATAATTTTCAATGTTATATGATGTGATGGCACAAAAATCTTCATGAAAACGGATGGTGCTTAATTTAGGCTGATCGTCACAGAGACGCCAGAGCAAAAATCATGGCAGGGTTGTGCTAAGAGTGTGATATATTCCTCCAAAATAAGGATTTTATGACCCAATTCAATCCGGTGCGACCCCTTAATCCCTCTACTTTTTTATTTTTAAAATAGAAAATCATACAGATGAAATTTAAAATCTCTTAAATATCTAAAGAAGTTATTAGGAGTCCTTTAAATGTGTATTTATTCATCCAATTTATATTTGGGTTATATCATAATTTTTTTTTAAGAGAGGATATTAGAGAATGATGATGCACGAGGGGAGGAGGATGACCTCCTTGTATAGCTAACTAGAGATGATGCATTTGGTGTATTTTGGTGTATGATGCAAGTGACTATTTATTCATCTGTTTCTTATATAGCTAATTTTACAACACCCAAAATCATTTAAATAAGGACATGTATACCTAAAGTATTCTATTATTTTGACAAAGAAATTATAGAATTTTCAAAGCTTCCAAATGGTAATGCAACCTGCTTGGGATTTGCGACGATGCTCAACTCAAGTTGGCCACCTAATTTCATTCCTCCAGACGCGTTCAAAGTCATAAGAAATGGTTTTACATAAAGTAGAGAGAGACAGATGAAGAATGCACACAAATGATCACTAAAATATCTCATTAATGAGCCCGTTCTTATAAAATGAATTCTTTATTTAAAGATGAGGGTGATGTAAAATGTGAAGTTAAATGTTTACCTATGCTTTAATGGGAAGAGTTATAGAATATTTTGGGTACTTTACATATGTGATATTGTGGCTCAGTTGCCTTCTGACTTGGTCTGCGGAAATTAATTGGCTTCAATTATGACGGCTAGACTGAGCCGACATTGCTGGTCCTCTGTGCTCTGTTGCCTTTGGGCTAGCAAAATTGATTCAGTCGGCTAGATATTATCATTGACCCTTAATTCCTGAGTAAGGAGCTCCAGTTATTCGATAATTATTGGGCCATTGGGCGGATGGTGAATTATCGCTGACATGACAACCCACAGTCCATCTCATTCGGCATTTGCCAGCGCCACTGCCATCGTATCAAATTCATGAATTTGACTACTCAACACTCAATTATGAAGTTCAAGTGTCTAGGTCTCGGTCCCGTTCCTTTGTCCTGGCATAAATCATATCGCTGTTCTGAAGAAATATTGTTGAGACGTTGGATTCTGGCACCTGAAAATTTATGCCAAGACTTTCACTACTTGGGAAAATCCATGTAAAGTGATCGATAATGGTGCAAGGACGCTCCAATAAAATTCACCAAATATTTTATGCATTTTTCTCACTCAACCGGAGGGAGGCGTGAAAGTGTTTTTTGAATGATGGAGTGAGAGGAATCATGGGTGAATGGCAAGCCATGGGAAAGGTGGAGGAGATGGAGAAAAAGAATTAGTAACCGTATATGATCATTCTTAAAGGAAAAAAACAATAGTTTCAAAAGCTCTTTACCAATATCCTTGAAGATATGAAGGCTGTTGTGATCGTATGAACTCCCCTTCATTAACTCATCATTTTTCCTATATTCTATCATTTAATAAGGGAAATTTAAGTCGTATCTAACCTTCGAGAGCCGCCCAACTTCAGGAAAAAATTACCTATAGATATTCGTAAGTGTGAATACTGGCTGGGATAGGTGTTGACCTCATTTTTGGTTGATGTCTAGTTTTTCCTCTTTAGTAGCCTAGGTTCTAGCCACAGGACTTTCCTATTGACTATTCCTAGAGGACTAGAAAATGAACCCTCACCATTAGAAATTCTAAACTCTTCTTTGCTCAACCTGAAGTTCCACATATTGGTCCTGACCTCTAGTACTTAGTAGGTAGGGTCAATATGAAGGAGCTCAAGTGGAGTCCCCTGTAGGATAGTTAGATCTTAGGACTAACCCTGGATAATCTGGTTTTGGTGGGGCTAACTTACACATACCGCACTCTCTCACATACTCTAAACCATATAACCCCTTATGTTGGTCTCCTGACTCCTTTTGGAAGCTCGTGTGGATGACCTTGTACCTCTAGTCTTTAGCTAAGAGGGTTAAAACCAACACATTGAGCATCCAAAATGAGTCCTCATATGGTTCCTTTTCATTTAATATGGCTTCATGGCTTGTTGGCCCATTTTGGCCCAAAATCACAAAATTACCAAAATACCCCTACAACCCCAATCTTTGCCAAAAATCCCAAAATTACCCAAAATACCGAAATTTGTCTAAAAACCATCTCAAACCCCCACCATTACCTAAATTGACCAAAATTCACAAAAATTACCAAATTCTCAAAATACCTCCCAAAGATTCCCAAAATTACCAAAATGTCCTTCATGAACTAAAAATTCCAAAAATTTCAAAATCATTCCAAATATTCCCAATTTCAATTTTTTATCATCAATTTGACCCAATTTGACCAAAAAACTCCAATTTGCCCTTAAAGGTCCAAATGTCCCCAATTTTGGCCCAATTGACCGCAATTTTGCCCAATTTCAATTCCAAATTAAAATTCAGCATGCCCAATCCTATTCTAAATAAACTTCAACCCTAATTTGATCCAATTACAAGTCTAATTTTATTCAAATGAAAAAGGCCCAATTTTGACTGTATGCCTAAATCCACCAAATTAGCCCTCCAATTATACTCAAAATCATTTGAAATTTTGCCAAAGCCTTCGTGACATATTCCTACACCAAAATCAACATTCAATTAGCCCAAATTTTAGCTCAAACTCAATTTTCATTTTAAAAGCCCAAGCCCACCACATTTAATTTCAAAAGCTCAAATCTAAAGCCCACATGACAATTTTTTCTCTTCATCATCCATTTAATTAAAATCATTCCTAAATTACAAAACTCAAATAAAATCATTATAAATCAAGCATCAAGCCAAAATTCACGAAAAATACCAAATAAATCCAAAATCTTTCCTCATGAAAATAAGCTAAGCCACATGCAAGTCATGAAGCCACTCCCAAGCCATAGAAAAGCCATGAGAGCCTTGCCACACCATCAAACTATTAATGGAAAGAAGCCAAGCCACATTAAACCTCCTTAAAAAGGTTTTTACCCCTCCCATGAATCACTCTAACCCATGTTTAGCCAAATCTTTTTGGATGGTGACTTATCCCCAATGTTTAAGCTGAACAGAATGATACCTCTCCAGCCCAAGACCAACCTTGGTGGCTGAACCCAACCCAAATCATGATTTGACTCAAATTGACCCAAAATGACCATTTTCCCATACTATTTCAATCCCATACCTTTACAAATGGCCAATCTCAATTGACTTCACCAAGACCAATCTCTGACCTCCCTAAGTTAGATGGTAACCCCTCCCTGACAGGCCAGCCACCTTGGTGGCCGAAAAACCCAAAATCAAAAGCTCTATCATGGCCAAAACTCAAAATTAAACCCATTCAACCTGGCTCATCCCAATTGGATTTTTGAACATTGTTGGCATCCACATAAGCAACCTAGGGCACCCACCAATTGCCTCTAGTGGCCTTTCCTTCCCCTTCTATTTAAACTCACCCTCCATGGTCAAAGAAGGAGAGCTTGAAATTAATTGGGGAGACACTGCCAAATTGCTTCCAGAGCTTCCTTAAGACCTCTTCAATTCAACCCAACCACACTTAGCCACTCAAAGCCACTGATCGAGCTCAATTTTTTAGCCACATTCTCTAGGCCGAAACATGACCCCCCTCAAACCTCCACCAAATTCAAATTAATTGCACCCACACCATCCCAACATCAAGAGAAGAAGATTCCCCACAAAAGCCCCATCACCAGAGCACCGTAAGGTGGACTTTGATTAGACCCTCAAATTGACTTTGATCGAAATCATAGCTAGGAGATTCACCACGGCTTGAGGCTCCATCCTAGGATCTTGGGACCCCCACGAAGCTTCCATAAGCATCCAATCGAGACTTCCTCTCTTGGACCAAGGTATTGAAAGTTAACCCTAAACTGAGATTCATTTGATTCTCCATGTGCATAGAGTTGATTTAAGGGTTGATTAACCATATGGATATGTTCTCCTAGTCAAGACGAGTCTATAGGAACAAACTGCACTTAATTTGTGTTAAGTATCTAGAGAGATATTAAGCCTAGAAGTTAAAAGATCCTCGGGCTAGGGCTTTGGGGACGATGAAGGAGCGTAGTTGGATCGAGCGTATATCGGATGTACGGTTGTGATGGAGTCAGAAGAGCGGATGGAGCAGAACCACGACTGACGGGGCAGATGTGTGGACGGCGGCGTCGAATGAGAGCGCGTCGCGTGGAGTTTCGGAGTTGTCGTAGGATTGTGTGGCATCGCGTGGATAATTAGAAAATTAGGGAATTTTTCTATTTATTGAAACCCCTATACCTTCAAAAATTCATAACTTTGTGTAGAAAAATAAAAAAAATAAAAATACCATGTTGCTTAGTGAAGAGAGAAGAACAATGTTGAAATATTTTCATGTCTATTTGATGCATATTTTATTTTTAATTAATTAAATGGTGTTTTTCTTATTTTGATTCTCTGTTAGCATAGACATTTCACCATGGCATTGGACCATGGGGCTTTTGATGCCTCTGTTGTTAGGCATCTCCTCTGATTTTTCCAAGGTCAGGGGGCATCTATAACTAGAGATATCCAATTATCAAGTTAATGATCTCTGTTTTGAAATAAAAATTATAGTAATTAGAATACTCATCAGAAAAATACAAAACTTATTTTGATAGGTTCATTGTGGTCAAAGGATTCTAGGAAAAATATAAACTTAGTTTAACTCATTTAAAATAATCCTAATTGTCAATAACATTAAGTATGAAGAGAAAATTAATTTAGAGTAATTATAAATGTAAATGATATAAAAACTACACACTGTAATTTAATGTCAGGAGAGCTCCCCATACAAATTTCAAGTCAATTGAAGTCAATTTGATCACTAAAATAAATTTTTAAGATAAAATGACATTTTTCATATTAAAATAATCATAATAATTAAAATACAATTCAAAAAATTACCAAAATTGGTTTTGGGATCTCCTTTTGACCAGAGGAACCTAAGAAAAATAAAATTGGAATTAAAATAAATATTTCATTTTTAGTCATTTTTGGTCTTTTAATAATTAAAAAAATCATAAAAATCACAAAATTGTAAAAACACATCAAAATGTCATATTTGGCTTCCTGATCATTTGGAACCAATTAAAATAATTTTTCTAATTTTTTGAAGTCAAGATATTAATTTTAAAATGCTTGAAATGAATTTTTCTCTAATTTTTCACTAAAATAATTCCAATAATTAAAATATAAATAAAAAGAATATGAAATTTATTTCTTTGGGTTCCCTGGGCTCAGAGAGATATAATAAAAATATAAAACTTAAATTTTCATTTAAATATTATTGTATATTTAAGTAATACTCAAAACCAACAAGTAATTCTAATAATTAAATTAAACCTCTAAAGTTCATGAAAATTGTTCCTCTGATCTAGGTGAACCTCTAATAATTTTCTTATGGATAGAGGTTTTATTTTGACTGAGTTATTAAATTTTCATTGAAAATTCTTATTTTGCACTAAAAATAATTATAAAATTAAATAAATTCAGAAAAATCACATTTTCTCCTTTGTTTTTTTAATTGACCCATGAGTGAGATAATATAAAATTTTCAAGTCATTTGAGTCTAATTTAATGAATTGTAGGTCTTAAGGGCAAAAGGGTAATTTTGGAATTTAAGGCTTAATTAATATTTAAGCTTAGCCAAAGGGCTAAATGGGCAACAAATGATCTTATTTAATATGTTTTGATGATTAGAATATATAAGGGGTAAGTGGTAGAAACCAATTCCATTGTGTTCATATAAAGGATAAATTTGTAATTTTTCAAAATTAATGAAATTTAGAAGAATATTTAAAAAGGGAGATATTAAGGTGAGGGGTTTGATTTTAGAAGATTATAACTCACTGGTTTTAAGCCCTAACTAATGATCTTGGGATGATTTATAATTCATGATAATGATTAAGGATATAAATATAAACATTAAGAAAAATCTTTTTTTAAAACTATAAATCCACCCATTAAATCTTAAAGGCTCAGTAGTGAGCTAAACTTAATCAAAATATCGTCTAATTAGGTTTAGAAAGTAACCTGTGATTAATTTAAAACCTTTCAAAACATTACAAGCTCATTCTTTAAAAAATCAAATCAATTAAATTCCTTAATTGAGTTGGGTTGCCCCCAAGGGTCTTTACCCCAATAATTATTAAATAAGATATCAAGTGATAATTACTCTACTTAAGGGATAATTAAAACATCAAATTCATTAAGCATAAGGGTATTAATTGGATGAACTATATGGCAAATATGATAAAACCAAAATGAACTCAAGATAATTCTAAGGACCATGAAATGTCTAAAGCATTACCCAAAATTTCTTCACGATCCTTTGGAAATCTTGAAGGACATGTGAGCTTATTATAATTTGCGTAATGTAATCATTCTTAAAATTTAAATACACCAAGATAGGACATAGGGTTTGGTAGACACACTTTAAGTTTGTACTTCCTACTTTTTCTACAAGCATGCTTTAATTCTCGCAAAATTATGTATATATATATATATATATATATATATATATATATATATATATATATATATATATATATATANCAAGTACTAAACTTTCAGGTGAAGGAACGAGAAGACTCACCATGTACGTTTTTATAGTTTACAACGCTTTCCTTTCTTGTACTTTCCCACATTGTACTTTTATGTTTACAAACTTGCTTATTAAACAATGATGTAACTCTACATGAAAATTAAAACCTTTATGATAGCCACAAAACTGAAACTAAAACCAAAATTAAAATCAACCAAGATAAAATTCACAACCACAACATTCAAAATATAAGATAACTCAAAATTTAATCACAAACATCATAAAACAGCAATTGCAACTAAGTTAAGACGTCTCTATCGGATGATCGAGAATTCTTTGGAGGAGATAACCTTCAATTGCTAACGAGATTTCCCATAGTCTAAATGAAAGTATGGAACTCATTGAGTTGAGTTTAGTAAATTCATTTGAACTAAGTGAATCATATAGGAAATAGTGGTATCAGTATGAGGGAACCGTAGCATCCAAACCAGTGTCGCTCTAATCAACTTTAATATGCCCCATAATACTTAAATGACCATAAACTTAGGGACATCTGGTTTGACATAATATCTTTACACATTAGAAAACCTGAACTTGTCACGACGAGGAGCTTGAGCTAGCATTGTGGGCAGCACGATCATCTTCAACAACAAGACATGTCTTCACCAGCTAAACCATTCTTTAGAATTAAACAACCAAGTCATAGGATCTCGAGGTCGTCCGCCTAATGCGACATAAATCCTCAATATATCTTTAGGCCTTTGTATGATTCTGCTATACAATATAAGCCCTAACTTGTCTTAGGATTCCGAGGTTGTCATTCTTTAAGACCCAAATCCTCACATCTTCTAGACTATTTGTGTGATCATTTCACATGAATATAAACCTTAATTAATAAAATTGGTAGGATGAAACATTCAACAATTCTAATCTCTAAAATTGAAGTCAAACAGTAGGATAATTTGGGAAGTCACCGAGGTTCTCCTTAGGATCTGTGACATCTCATAGTTCTTCTTCCTTTAGATTCCAAAATAAAATGTGCTAAATTTGAGTCATTCCCCTTTCACACCACTTTGTCTGATTTTGTTGAAAAGTCCTAATCATTTGACCTCTTTGAAGATAATATCCCCTAATTTTTATCGAGAGTTTTCTTAGGTGACTCCGGTTATCTAAAATGTAATTAATTATAGAGGCTTGCCCTTATAGGAAGCTTTTCTGAACCCAACTTACTATAAACCCTATTTAATTCTTTGTATTAAATAGGGAAAATTGTCGGCTTATAAATAAAATGATTTTCGCAGATCTAAACGGATGTCATACAATCTTTAGTTTATTTTATCGAGTTCTTCACCAGTAAGTAATGTATCTATCCTTCGTGATAGGTGCACTACTTACGGTATTAGACCCGTTTATTTAAATTATTGAAGATATGAGATCAGTTCGGTCTTGTATCTTCAAAAATTTAAAATACTTTTTTTTCAAATTAAATATATTAAATTAAATTAAAACGGGAATTAGGATATTCATCATAGCAGCTGACAACTTAACAACTTCACAACCCAAAATAGTGTCAACAATGGGCTAAACAGAAATAATAAAAAAAAAATACTCAAGTGCAATCGAGGTCGTTGAACGTAGGTGCGGTCTCTGGACCTAATAAGCACTCCTCAACTTCTGTATAAACCAAATTCTTTCACAAGTCTTTCACATGCATTTAACGGAAAGCTTTGCTTTGTACATCAATCTACTCCGAATTCAATTATCACAAAATCTTTTGCATAATATTTGATATTTCATCCTTTTTGGCACGAGTTTTAATGCATTTTGAATTTGATTAAATATTCTAACTTCGAATTCAAGACCTTCCAAGATATGATTTTAATAAATTTATATTTAAACTAAGCATCTTCAGAAAACAAATTTAATGGAATTGAAAGTGATTTCATCCAATATAATAAGTCCAGATCAAACACTTAACTTGGAATTAAAGTCTTGGTATCTTAATTGGAGTACAAATATTCTTTAAATTTTACGTGCTTATAATTAAATGAAAGGGATAAAATAAAAAGAATCCAACAAACTCAATATTTTTTTTATTTCCAAATTCATTATGACACTTAAATGCTAAAAAAATATCCCATGCTAATTGATTGAGTGTTTAAGAAGCTGACAACATTTACTATAAAACATTCATCTCAAAAATTAGACATGACTCTCAAAGCTCACTACAATTGCTTCAATCAAACATTCATGATTTTGAAATTTAATTCTCGCCAATAAAGATAAATACTGGCCCTTTTTAATACAATATATATATATATA
>JXCR01089924.1:114309-155707 GCA_002079205.1 Phalaenopsis hybrid cultivar
TATATATTAAAAATATTTTTAAAAAATGTTGGTAAAAACATAAAAATATTAAAATTCTCTGTTGAAAGTATTTATAGTGCTAGCAAATGCAACGACTTCAAATCGACTTATATTAAAATAGCAGGAATTTTGGCTGTTGTGTTTGTCTGTACATGGTTTTTTATATAGTAAATTATTTTGATTCAGTCAAATTTTAACATTTTTACTTTATAAGAATTTTCAATATAAGAAAATTTGATATTTTTCAGATATTTCTGTGCGAACAAAAAATTATGCTAAAATAAGACTCAAAATAATTTCTACAACGAATAATTTATTATTATGCAATAATATTAATATAAAATGAAGGATATATTTTAAAAATAATTTTTTAAAATGAAATAATAAAAACATTATAAATATATAATTGAGAAAACCATCGTACTATATTGTGCCAAATTTGATAAAATCGTGTTACAACATGATAAATTAAATTTTTTCTAAGAAAAAAAATTTTTTGGCATAGGCGGGAGCATGCTATATGCCTCTTCTTTCTTTCTTCATTAAAGGTCTGTTTGGGGCAGTTGGAGTTTATTCACCATATCCAAATGAACAACTTATTCTGATAAACTGGCTGACTGATTGGAACGGCTGTTTAAAAACAACTGATTTGCAGCTGTTTGTAGATAAATAATCATTCTGCCTCAAACAGGTGGTATGTATGTAAATATTTTTTTTTATACTCTTTTTGTTTATGTAAATACACAAGAATTAAGTGTTTTGAATGCTTTCAGAGAGAAAGTGGGTGAAAGAAGGGAGTTTCGAAGGGCTTTGTACGCCGCGATCCTGTAGCTGCCTTCCTAGCTAGCTCTAATCACTATTGTTTTGCTAGGGTTTCGATCACGAGGGAGTTCGGGCGGAGCCGGGAGGAAAGAGAAGTGGGCCAGGGTTAATCAAATAGAGAAGGAAACACGGGCCACCTGCGGTCCGTGTTTAGTTAAATAGTGATACAGTGTTTTCAAATAAATTTTTCGAACATTTCTTCCAAATAGAGATGGCATTTTCAAATAAATTTTCCGAATGTTTCTTCCAAATAGAGACGGCATTTTCAAAATCACACCGCAGTTCATAAGCTGCCCCTAACGCACTCTAACTATAGTTTGGTCATCAAGTCACATGATCTAAATGTAATTATTTTCCTTTCTCTTCCTCTACCTTCTGTTTTCCCTTAAAAAACATATTTGATTGGTGTTTTGGTTCTCATAGAATCAACTACTTTTATGCATGTGTTTGCATTCCAATAGTTTTATAAAATTCTAGTCAAATCATTATAGATTTATTGAATCTGATGAATTATATTAGGGCTACATTTATATATTTTCGTATATACTTAAAACTCAATATAAATTACAATTAAAAATATAATTTAATTAAATAAAATAATTTTATAATATTAAATCATAAACAATTAACTTTAGTTTTCTCAAAAAAATATAATCTTTTCATTTAATAAAAACATACGATGAAGAAAACAAAATTTAAGTGCACTAAAAAGAAAAATCAAAACTTTGAGAACTACATGGTTAATGTTGAAAATTCACATTTTAAAATTGTCTTTCATGTAAAATTTCATATGCAGCACATAATTCAGATGGATTTATGTATTTCACACATAACACTTGAACTATAGATGAAATGATGTATTTGACTAGGGGTCTCGGCATGATAAGTGGCTCATGAATTGAGCTCGATAAGCTAACAAGCTAAGCTCAAGGTAGCCCCAATTAGACTCATTAGATTATGAGCTTGCTTGTTTACAAAAAAATATTAATTTAAAATATACTCAAAAGTATATTAAATTTGAAAGCTTTATTTGTAAGGCATTAAAAATATTTAATAATAATAATAATTTATATTTTATGCTAAATGATTTCTTAGTATTTCTCTTCTAATTGTTCATTTTTTTATCATTTTATTATAAAACTACCTTTAATTAATATTATTTTCTCACATTTATAATAAACAAGCCAGCTCGCGAGCTAGCATGAACTCTTAAACTTAAGCTAGAGCTCACGCTCGAACTCGATAAATGTAATTAAGCTCAAGCTCCAACCAAGAGTGGCTTGATCTCGACTCTACTCATTTACACCCTTAGATTCAATTATTAAAAAGGTTATAATAAGTACTATTTTTCATATAGTGCTTGCAAATATTAAAATTTTGTTGTGAGAGGTAAACTCATAAAAAATGGTGTTATGTTCGTAAATATTAATTATTGTTCAAATAATAGAGCATAGTATTTCAGAGAAATATTTAGAGCAACATTTGGGCGTGCTGAGTGGATTGGTGTATGATTTTAGCATTTTAAAATAAATAAGAATTAACCTTTGGGTAGTCACTTCAGACTCAACAAGAATCAACCACCTGAGTCAGAAGAAGAACAACTTGAGTAAGGTTGCTTACGCCTCAACTATTGGTTCACTTATCTATGTTATGGTTTGCACAAGACCGAATATTGTCCATGCAGTGGAGTTGTGAGTAGATATATGAGTAACCGGGGAAAACAAAAATGTGAATCACTGAAGTGGATTTTGAGGTATCTAAAAGACTCCTCAGAAACCTGCTAGTGTTTCTCAGGAGAAAGTTTAGAGGTACAGTGTTATGTTGATGTTGATTTTACTGGAGACCAATGATAGTATAAAGAGTACCACATGTTTTGTTTATATTCTTGGTGGTACTACAGTGTCATGGGACTCTAATATACAGAAAACATTTTCTTTGTCTACTACAAAAGCCGAGTATATTGCAGTGTCATCGGTTGCACAAAAAATGATATGACTACAAGACCTCTTAGAAGAATTGGGTAAAAATAACTAAAAATGCGCTCTCTACAATGATAGTTAGAGCGTCATATTCCTTGCCAATAATCCAGCTTTTCAATCTAGGACCAAACACATTTAGATCAGGTATCACTTTACACGAATATTGTTAGATGAAGGAAAATTGTTACTTGAGAAAATTTGTGAAAGCAAGAATCCCGCTGATATGTTGACTAAGGGTATTACACTTGAGAAATTGAAGTTGTGCATAACTTCAGTTGGTCTTCTAGCATAAAGATGGGGGCAATGAGTTGCAGAAGCGGATGATATCATGCTTGAGAAAGAGGAGGATGCAGCGAGTGTACCAGTCTCGAAGTGAGAGAATTATTGGGTGATGTGGAGCCCGGTGCACTTCGCTCCTATTGGTTGTTTTTGTACCTATGGCAGTTATTTGAATTTTTTTTATTTCCTTTTGTAAAACCATCATGTGAGTCATCATCTTTTTGTACCCCGCCCTCCCGTTTTCGCAAAAAATGGGAATCACCTTCGTGACCAAACCCAGCCGATGAGTTGCGGGCGACAGAGGAAGAAGAAGATAGAGAGAGAGTCTCCACGAGCTCTTGTAAGCGAAGCGATCTACTGTGTGATTCTTCAAGCAATAAAATTTCCTGCAACTCCCGTGAACGCGGACAATTTTGTCGAACCACGTATATCTGTGTGTTGTGTGTGATTCTTTTTCTCATATTTTTCTCTTTATTTTCATTGTTTTTCACATTAATTGTTGGTTTATACCATACATTTCTTAAGAGAGAGCATTAGAGAATGATGCACATGGGGAGGAGGGGAGGAGGATGCCTTCCTTGTATTGCTAACTAGAGAATGATGCATTTGATGTATTTTAGTGTTTGATGCAAGTGTGTTTATATTCATATGTTCCTTCTATAGCCAATTTTAGAACACCGAAAATCCTTTAAATATGGACATGCATACCTAGAGTATTCTATATTTTTCACAACATATATATATATATATATATATATATATATATATATTCTGAGAGAAGGAAATAAATTCCTTCTCAATGCGGATTTCCTACAAGGACAAAATTCTACAAGTATGATTATCGAATATTTTTAGTAAAACTTTAAGAGCTAAGTTATAAAAAAAGATTTTTTTATCAATATTAGAATAAAAAACATGTTTTGATTATGATAATCGAATAGTAACATATTTTAGGTTTGCTGTTTGGGTGGGGTGGTGCAATCAAAGCCTTGAAAAATCATGTCGGCATTAGAAAAACAATTTTCTTATGCTACGAAGAAAGGTGTGATGAGGAAGTGATTTTAATTGGCTGTAATTATTGTCACTGTAGTACTTTCAATCGAAGTAGGATTACGTTAAGGATAAAAACTTTAAGCATTCATCTTCTTATTATAGTCATGGAAATGCTTTTAATAAATAGTCAAGATGCAGTAGTAATACTAAGATCATGATAATACTTCGAATATGTACATATTTATTAAATGAAAATGTTGAGACAATAATGAAAAGTATATTAAGAGGCTTACAATTATTTACAACAATTGGGTTTATGATTGTGATTTAAACGAAGGAAAATTTATAATTAAACTTTTGTTAGAGCCGTAACATCAGCCTTTTTTTTTAAACCCCCTAGGGAATTTTATACATCATAAAAAAAGATTACATAGGATGGGATAGAGGTTCCAAACTACACCCATTACAAGACCCAAAAGAAAAAGAAAAAACTATGGATCCTCCATCCTAGGATACAACTCAAATCAAAGAAAAGTTTAAAAACAGTTTTATTTTTTTTTCGATAAAAAATTAAGCTAGGGAAATAGAAAAAACAAGGACAGGTAAATGCCCAAATGGTAAAAAACAGCAAGCAACAGCATTAAGCAATAAAGAGATATCAAAATCCAAGAGCCAGATTAGTNTTTTATTTTAATGGATTTTGTTTTTAGTAAAAAAAGATCGTTATTGTGAATTTTTTTAAAAATAAAATAACAAAAAATAGCCCGTTATTTATTTCTTGCTGCCGAGCCTTGTCAAAAAACATATTCTGGCGTTTCTTTTCGACCCCATCAAATGTTTACCAAGTCCCGCATAAAAAAACGGAACAAAGAATATGTCATCGACCTTGTACCGTATCATTGCTCAGCACGTGCGAATTTCTCTACAATCAGGTGCTGATAGTTAGGGGCGTAAACGAACCGAACACGAACGAACAGAGCTTGTGTTCGTGTTCGGTTCGTTTAAAATTTAGTTCGTTTGAANATGGTATGGCAAGGTGCTTGGGATTTGTGTTACTCCCGCTGCCATTGCTTGGAGATATGTAGCAGGTAATGCGGTCGAAGTAATATAAGTTTTTTGGTTAATTAGTTGACAAGTTATGTGTGTTTGAATGAGTAGTATGGTTGAAGCATCAATCTTACGCGAACTTTTGCTTTGTCATTTGCTTGCCATGTTGGACAGTTTTAAGAAGGATAAGTGGCTTGTTTGATAAATTTCATAATAAGAAGTTTCTGATTCTATTTTTTTAAATGTTAAATTCTAAGTTGAATGTTTAATTCTAACTACCCGCTGTGGCAAATATAATTTTAAAAGATCTTTGTTTCTGTCATTATTGAAGGGTTATTCCTAAAGAAGGAACACGTCAACCTATGGCAAATTGAGCATCTTTGACGGAAGCGATGACTTGAGGATCTAATTCATAAATTGGCCATGGTGCTCAACTCGAGTTGACCACTTGATTTCCATTCCTCCAGATGCGTGCAAGGTCATAAGCAAGGGTTTTATTGAATCTTAAATTTTTCGTGAATCACACCTTAAGGGAATAGAGCGTTAGACTTATGTGAGAGAGAGAAAGTAGACAGAGACAGGTGAAGAATGCGCACTAATGAACACTAAAATATCCCATTAATGGGCTTTTTCTTAGATAATGATTTCTTTATTTAAAAATGAGGACAATATAAAATGTGAAGTTACATGATTACCTATGCTTTAATGAGAGGAGTTATAGAATATTTTAGGTATTTTACATATTTGATATTGTATCTCAGCTACCATCAGACTTGGTCTGCTGAGATTAATAAGCTTCAATTATATCGGCTAGACTGAGCCGACATTGCTAGCCCACTGAGCTTCGTTGGCTTTGGGCTAGCAAAATTGATTCAGTCGGCTAGATATTATCATTGACTCTTAATTCATGAGTAAGGAACTTCAGTTATCCGATAAATGCTGAACCATCGGGCAGATGGTGAATCAACGCTGACATGACAACCAAATTCATGTCATCCGGCAGCCGTCGCCGCCACTGGCATCGAATCAAATTCATGAATTTGGCTCCTCAACACTCAATTATGAAGTTTAAGCGAATATGGCTCCTCAACACTCAATTATGAAGTTTAAGCATCAAGCTCTCGGTTTCCGTTCCTTTGTTCTGGCATAAATCATAGCATTGTTCTGAAGTAATGTTGCTAAGATGCTAAATTCTGGCACCAGAAATTTACTCCAAGACTTTGAGTAATTGGGAAAATCCATCTAAAGAAATTGTGCATGGTGCAAGGGCGCTCCAATAAAATTCACCAAATATTTCTGATTTTATCCTAAGGATTTTCCTGTACATAAACATAGAAAATAACGCAATTTATGAAGATGGATATGTATAAAAACATGTATTTGTGCAAGTATTTTATGTGATTTTCTCATTTAACACGAGGGAGGCGTGAAAGTGTTTTATGAATGAGGAAGTGAGAGGATTAGGTTGCACTTCGTATAACAAGAGTGAATAGCAAGCCATGGGAAAGATGGGGGAAATGGAGCTCACAGGTTTAAGAGATGGAGGAGATGGAGCTCACAGGATTAGGTTGAACTTCGTATAGCAATAGCATCTGAAAGCATTTCAAATCATAATTTCTAGTCCTCGTTTCTATTCCAATTGTCCAGCCTTCAAATGGTATGTTCTCATTTGAGAATTTTTAGTTTCCAATGCAAGCCTTTAATGTGCAAAAGATAGATACAATATTTTCATGTTATTATGCCTTGAAGCCTTGCTTGCCATCTAAAATGGTAATTTTTTTCATAATTAGGTGAAAATCAACTATTTTCGAACTGCACAAACCAAACAGTATAACAACTTATTCAATTTAGGGGCAGAATGATTATTTATCTGCTAACAGCAGCAAATCAGTTGTTTTCCAAACGCTCAAATCAAACAGCCATCCAGCTTATCAGAATAAGCTGTTGATTAGCAGCTTATCATGATAAACTGCTTATCTTGATAAGCTGCAACTGCTCGAAACAGACCCTAAGTAATATTTTAAATTACCTTGGTCACTTGAGATTTTTATTCGACCCAGGTTTGGTTTGAATGCCACTTATGTGTTCGAGTGTCAGTCAACTGAAATGGTTAGCATATATAAAATTCACAATTAAATTTAATGCATAATTTAACTCTTATCAACCTCCATATATACTCCGTATATGGGAGTGTCCCACCAATATGTTTAGAGACCCCGTGCATTTGTAGTTTGAGCGTCGATTTTGTTTGTCCTATTAGCAATTCATCAGGCACTCCTAAGAATTCCATGTCTCGAGTGGTGAGCCAAACATAAAGGGGTCACATATCAAAAATGATTTAAATTAATTCATTAAAATAAATAATACATTAGTAACCATTTTAAGGGGTTTCTTATCAAAAGATTTTAAGTTAATTTAATTAATTAATTATGATTTATTATTAAAGTACATGACCAACATTAATGAGTTTGTGGGCAACATAGGCCATAATTAAAAATTTGACATTACAGAATAATTTTATAATAAATATTCCAAGCAAAAACGATAATTTAGAAGTGCGTTTATTGAACATCCGATGATCAATTCTGCCCAATAAAATAAAAGACGTCGTTTTTATCCGGCCGTCACCTGCCATAAAGAAATTTTATTTAATTATTTTATTTTAATGGATTTTGTTTTTAGTAAAAAAAGATCGTTATTGTGAATTTTTTTAAAAATAAAATAACAAAAAATAGCCCGTTATTTATTTCTTGCTGCCGAGCCTTGTCAAAAAACATATTCTGGCGTTTCTTTTCGACCCCATCAAATGTTTACCAAGTCCCGCATAAAAAAACGGAACAAAGAATATGTCATCGACCTTGTACCGTATCATTGCTCAGCACGTGCGAATTTCTCTACAATCAGGTGCTGATAGTTAGGGGCGTAAACGAACCGAACACGAACGAACAGAGCTTGTGTTCGTGTTCGGTTCGTTTAAAATTTAGTTCGTTTGAAATAAGCTCGTGTTTGAAATTGTTCGTGAAATCACTGTTCGTGTTCGTTTCTTAACGAACGAGCCGAACACGAACCGAACATGAGCTGTTCGCGAACGACGAGTCAGTTTGACATCCCTAATATTAATATATATAAATAATATAGTATATTAATTTTGTAATTTATATTATATAAATATATAATATCTATATTAGTATATTACTAATATNCGTTCGTCTCGTTTACTTATCGAACGAATCGAACACAAACTCCTTGACGAATCGAACACGAACTGTTCGCGAACAACGAGCTTTTTTGACAGCCCTAGTGATAGTTTCCACCAAACCGGCTCTCTCCACCAAATTTGTCCCCACCAAATGTCTATACTCTTATCGGCCAATCCGATCAGTGCCAGCCCATATTCTTTGCCTCTCCACAGCTCCGGAAGCCATATGGAGCCGAACAACAATATTTTTTTCCTTCACCTGGTAACCTTAACTTCCGTTCAGTGTTTCATTTTCTCCTCCCATCTATATATATAAACTCTATAGTTTAATGTAGAATCAATAAGAGAAGGCAACATGGAGCTGAAGAAGGCAATCCTCCAGTGCATTTTTCTCGTTCTTCTCCTCTCTTCTTTTGTAAGCTTTTTTCATTGAATCTTTTGTCCTTTTTTTTTCTTCAATCTCTTTTTAACCACCAAATGTCTAAAGCAATCCAATCCTTTTTTTTTTGTCTTCAATATGCAGCATGAATGTGCAGACGGGATGGAGTCGGAATTGGATTGTTGTTATCCTTGTGGTTATAATGTACGTTTTTTCAAAAAGTGCTCAAAAAGGTTTGATGGTAAAAAATGCAAAGCTGGTTGTGTTCGAGTAGGCTTCAATAATGGGGAGTGCGACAAGTTCTCCGTCTGCAGATGCTCTAAGGCTTGTTGCTGCTAGTTAATCAGTTTTTTTTTATTTTTTCTGGTTCATTAGTTGATTTGTTATGTGTGCTTGATTAAGTAATATGAATGAAGCTTCAATCTTCCGTGAACTTTGTCTGTGCTTTTTGAATGCTATGTTGGGCTATTTATAAGAAAGAATAAGTGACTTATTTGATGAATAATTTTATTATGAGATGTTTCTGATTGCTTGTTTTATGTGTTAAATCCGAAGTTTTATTTCCAAAATTTTATTGCATACCGCATAACTTTTGTGTATTTACTTATCTAGTATATAAATTTCAATTTTTGCATCTATATCATTTTAACTATGTTGTAAATAGTGGGTTTCATTTTTTTAAAGTTAATAATAATAATATTTTTTGGTTATATCAATAATTTTGAATGTTATAATGGGGTGATGCCACAAAAATCTTCATGAAAGCGGATGGTGCTTAATTCGAGTGATCATCACGACGGCGAGAGAGCAAAATCGTGATAGGGACGAGCTAAGATTGTGGTCTATTCGTCCAAAATAGGAATTTTATGCACGGTTCAATCCGGTGCGACCCTCTAAGCCCTTCGCTTTTTTATTTTTAAATTATAAAATCAAACGGACGAAATTTTTAAATCACTAAAACATCTAGAGAACTTAATAGGAGTCTGAAAAGGATTAGTTGCTCCATCCAATTTATTCTTCGTTTATACCATAATTTTTTTAAGAGAGACTATTAGAGGATGATGCAGGTGGGGAGGAAGTGGAGGAGGACAGGGCTGTCAAAATAGCTCGTTGTTTGCGACAGCTCCTGTTCAGCTCGTTCGCTAAGTTAATGAGCCGAATATGAACAAAGATTTGTTCGTTTGCGTTTGATTCGTTTTGACTCAAAATACTAATAATTATATATACATATATATATATATATATATATNTCAAAAATCTCTGTGGTTCCACTATAATAGCCACTACAATAACCCTCCAATAACTTCCACATTTCTACTTCAATAACCCTACTTAATAACCCTTCAAAAACCTCCGCAATTTGACTTCAATAACCCCCTGCATTAACCCCCGCAATAGCTCCTCAATAACCCCCTAATAATATCAGCGGTTCAACTTCAATAACCCCTGCATTAACCCCTGTAATAACCTCCTAACAACATTCGTGGTTTCGCTTCAATAACCTCTTTGATGTAGCGCAGGGGGAGCAAATTACTAGAGTTCGCGCGTAGAGTTATGTCCGGAGTTTAGACAGAATTTTTACCGGCCTAAGGGGTTTTACACCATGAATGTCAACCAACAGGCTGAGGTATGCGACATGAGATCAAAAAAATTATTATTGTTAAATTTTTAAAAATAGAATATATATTTTCATGACCTCATTTATTAATATGCTATAGATACAAACATTTATTTTTTGTGGTTAGAAATATAGATATATTGTAATGGTATAATATTTATGTAATTATTAATAATTTAAGTTGATGTTTAGATAATATTTTAATCAAATATATTTTTTAAGGAAAAACGTAAGTGAGAGGGGGAGAAAAGAAAACAGTTACATTTAGGTGAAGCAACTTGATCCAAACAACTTTTAGGATATGTTTGGGGCAGCTGTAGATTATTTATAATTTGCTGGTAAACAGATTATGCTAATAATCTGCAGATTATTAGGACAAACTGGCTTGTTATTTAGAACAGCTTATTGACAATTGTTATTAGATAAATGATTATTCTGCCTCTGTTTGGTAAAGTTGTTTGCAACGGAACTGTATGAGGAAAATAATAGATAGAATAGAAGCCTCAATCTGTTACAGATCAGTTAAAAAAATAAAATACGGTGCTCACTACTTTGTGAGTAACAAAAGAAATAAATAAGGAGAAATACAATTACAAGTAAAAGTAAAAATATTAAAATGTTCAATTTAAAACTCTGACACCGTCTGTCCTCAACGGCACTGTACTCTTAGGAAATCATCATACCACGATCACTATCGGCAGGGGTGTATGTCGAAATGTCTGCCCAAAGGAAGAAACTGCATCGTGAAGAAACACCCCTCTGACAACCATAGAACTGCCTACCACATCTATGAGGCCGGTGTGACGTGAGTAAGGGAGTCGGTAGTCCGCAGTAACATAACATAACTCGAGAAGTGTCTGAAATCCTAAAGCTCATGATGTTGCATCAGGATCCATCATGAAAGAAGAAATGTATTAGGACACACGAGACAGATGAATGCAATAGAAATAACATCAAGGACAGCATTAGAACAAAAATTTCATAAAAGTGTTTGGATAAAATTGCATAAGAAAAAAATCTAGTGACAACATAATATAAAACAAACTCATTCTTCTACTAAAATACGCAAATATTCAATGCACAACTCAGGTCGTAGCGCCATGAACATTTGCCTACGAGTAGAGTCTTCAAGTTCTTTAACATATTTGGCATGAAAGATCATATCGACAACTACATCTGGAATAACATCCAAAATGACAACGCAATCTAAGATGGTGTTGTCAGGGGACGGAGATGCAAAAGCAACAATCAATTGATCGAATGAGCTTTTCATGAAAATATCATTTTCTTTCTTCTCCCTGCCAAGCCTGGGCCTCTTAGACAGGGAACTTGACTCCTTTATCTCCTTATGGTTAGCTCTAGACACTTCTTCATTTGTTATAACATGTTATGGTGGTAAGTCATCTAGTATTCCTAAAAAACCCAACTCTCTTGGGTTGAAAGCATACTTTCTCGTTGCGACAACACCCTCAAACATGATGTCCAGTTTTTCTTTAAACTCCGAATCAATTTTGCACCGCTTATATTTTTTGGTTGTTGGCATGATCTGCAACATTGAATGGAAGGAGAGGGGTTAGACAATAGCTAAAAAAATACGAAAATAAACGAAATGAGAGTGTATTTGTTACCTTCAATCTCTCAACCCACCATTCATCTGAAGCATCGAATGTTCGCTTAACGAGATCTCAACCCAACTCATTGGATACACGTTAGAGCTCCATCCAAAATTTTCACTCATTCTTCAATTGATCTCATTTATTTTTGAATTTGAGTATGTCGTAATCCCTTCCCGTCAATTCTTTGAACTTATTCGCAAAATTTTGCCAACCTTCTTTATTAAAATAAGTGGTTGGCTTATTTCCGATTTAAATTTATATAATACATAAATTGCAGAAAATATTTGTAACTTCCTTATCCCACATAGCTGACAGACCACCTTCATTCATCTTAGGGCCCGTTTGGGACAACTTAAATTTGCGGCGGCGTTTTTAAAAACGCCGCCTTAGTATTTGAAAATCGCGTTTTACATGTGTTTCTAGAAACAGCTTTTTTTATTTGTATTACACGCGGATCGCGGGGATATACTCGCGATCAGCGTTTGGGCTCCATATTTTCTTCGCTCCGCAGCCGACCTTCCTTCGAACATTTGGCGTCGATCTCGCCTCCGTCGCTCCCCGACCTTCCTTTCTTANAGTTGGTTGGCACTCACGGTATAAAACCCCTCAAGTCGGGATTCGAATATGCTCAGGCACACTTGGCATTAAGATGATGGTACTCAAATTGTTAGACAGATTAGGGATAGCTTGAGGTTCTTATAATAGCTTTCTTGTCATTCCTTTTATATATATATATATATATCGCATTTTCTGTATATGAAAATGTGTATTCTATTTTTTAAACATTTAAAATTTGTTATTTTTTGTGTGATATGAAATATTTGGATGATATAAATTTAAAAAAAAAATCGTTGCTTTTACTTACTGGGGCGCAAGGGAGATCTTTATTTTGTTTCGAACCAATGTGATACCACATCAAAGCCAAACTTTAGCCGTAAGATATAGATGTAAATACATATAATTGGGTTGGGTTATATGTATGTAAATGCCCCTCATTATAATATTAAGGTTAATTATTATTATTTTAAATATAATTAATAAAATGATGTCTGATTGCTTAAAGTTTAAATTTTTTTTTACAAAAAAAAAAAATAGTACTGATTTTCATTATTTTCATTCATCACATTTGAAATATTAATAACCAAATTTACCATTTTTGGAGCTAAATAAGAAATTGAAATTAGGTTCCATTTGTTGATTATGAATAATGTTTAATGTTTACTGCAAAATAAATTTATGCATGAAAATGTGTATTTCATATTTTAGATATAGATGCTAGTGATATTACTGATATGATATTAATGATTTAAGTATTATGCATGTAAATATTTAAATTTAGTTGTTAGATATGCAAATACACAAAAATTGGGCAGTATATTGTATGTAAATGCCCCTTTAAATGTTAAGATGTATTTCTATAATATAAAACATAAATATGAAGGAAAAGATGAATATTACTTCAACAAAATCATTAGTTATATTTTTTTTATGTGATATTAAAATTTGGGGTTTGTGTAAGTAAATATTAAAGTTTGAATGCAAGATGTATAAAATCCTAAAAATTATGTACTGAGCTTGTAAATCTTCCTAAAAATCATTAGTCAATAAGAATAAGTCTATATAAAAATTGGAGCGAATTGGAATAAATTTAGTATGATAAAAAAACATTGTATGATTAAGATACACCATCAACAAATTGTTATTATTAGGCACGTATCGCGAGGCATGACGTCGATCTCGAGATCATATTTTGAGCGTGGGATGTTCAAATCTTGATAAAAAGTCATCCAGAACTCCGTTTTCTGCAAACTTATAGTCAAACTGACCAGATTGATTAGAGAAGCCTAATGACATCAAAGTTAGTTCAATCTGAGTCAAATCAACCTCGGATCAAGTCATTTAACCATTTTTGGAAGATTCACGGATACATTTGGCATTTCAAGCGGATGTCGAATCTGGCAAGTTTATAATTTAATTGAGCTTCTCAACAAGACGAATCCACTGAGCCCAATATCACTCAAATCCAACATCATTAAGGCATTCAAATGTCCATTAAACACCTTTTAATTTAAGGAAGCTAACTGAACTGTTCGATTAAAATGATTCACATTTCTGCAATAATTACACCTATAATGGTATAAATAGAGCCCCCACCTCTCTAATGAGAGAGAGCTTAAGCCTAGAGTAAGAGAGGGTCTGAGGCCTTGAGGAGCAGCTGCAGCTCAGCGTCACCTCCGACCTCCGTCAACCACCACCGACTATTGTCGACCACTGTCGACCATCGCCGACCACTGTCGACCGTCGTCCGCCACCGTTGATCGTCATTGACAAGCGCCAACCACCGTCGACCACCGCCGATCATCGTCGACCACCGCCGACCATCGTCTAATGTCGTCACCACTGCTAACCACCAATCATCACCAACCAAACGTTGTCATTCGACTGTATAATCTGAAAAATATAGTTACTTTTTCTCGTCTGTGGGACAAGAGATTTTGTAATCATCAATTAATAATAAATTTTCGCAATTGGACCAGACCCAGTGGTTTTTTTCCTTTTACGAGCTTTCCACGTAAAAACTTCTGGTATCATCTATGATTATTCTTATTTTACCTGAGTGTGTGTTAAATTCTCGTGCAATACTAAGACGATAATTCATTATTCTACCGCCGCGAATTTTCTAACACGTATTAGCATCCTAAATGTACTTGTCTTTACTTAATATTTTCTAGTTAAACTAATCGGCACTACATTGTAATTAAATTAATTGTTACCGAATTTGCATTTTCATGGTAATATCAAGATTTGTCTGTTTTAAATTTTAATGAAGTTTCTTAGATCTTAACCAACAAATGGGTAATTAAGAATGAAATTAAATTTAGGCATATCATTTTTAATTTAGTTTCTTTATTTTTTTGAAAAGAAAACAAGAGGGAGGGAGCTGAAGGGCCCCACTTGTGATGACACTTTTCTGAAAAGGAAATTGCTCTGAAGAAATTATGAGTTTTTCATAATAACTAATTTTCTGGGGGCTGAATTTCTATCTAATTTTTTTTCGGAGAAACACAGAATGGAGAGGTTGATAAGACCTTATTTAGAAAAAATATTACCTCAGGAGTACTGATGCATCATTGGAGTACTGATCCCACCGTGGTGCCTATGTAGTACCCCCTCATTAGAGTACTGATCCTGAGGTAATATTTTTTCCCTTATTTAAGGGCTCGTTTGGGCAGCTTAAATGTGCGGCGCATTTTTAAGCCCTAGTTTTTGGAAATCGTGTTTTACATATATTTTTGTAAACAACTTTTTCAAGTTATATTACAAGCCGCGATCCACATTTGAGCTCCATATTTTCCTTCGCTACCCTCCCGACCTTCCTTCAAACATTTAGCGTCCATCTCGCCTCCGTCGCTCCCCGACCTTCCTTTCTTATAAGAAAATTTTTGCCGCAGGCAGTCGCGACTCTCCTTCTCTTCCCACACTCCACTCCGTTCCTTAAATTTTGTTTTGCTTATCGCCCCCTTGGCGCGCTTCAATTTGTCTGAATCCACAGGAATTACTAAAACAGGGATTTAGGACAAAATGGAGGAGAAACGGGATTTAGAAGTCTGCAGGATTTGAAGTTGCCATTTTTGCTGTCATTTTGTTACCGTTTTTTAGGATTGACGATAAATCCTGCCAATCCGATCACTCAAATTTATTAGGTTCAATGAGACGATTGATCGAGTTATGCCGCATTGTATTATGGTTTGAAGGCTTGATTTTTATTCCAGCTGCAACTGTGACATATCACTCTACATCTCAAAGAGGTGTGTGATCAAAATTTTCTGGTTAAGTGATAATTTCTTTCCTTTGACTATTTTAGCTTTTAAATTTTTTAGTGCTTTGTAGGGGTTGTCCGGCAACGGATTAGATTCAAGTTATTAGAAGGATTTACTAAATCCTGTCCAGGAAACTGTATGCCAACATATTTAGTAAATCCTGTAAATCTAATAAAAGTGTTTGGCAAGACTTAACCTATCACATTGTTTACACATACATTCTTAGCTTCCATCCAGTTTTTGTGGGTGGGAAGAAAGGAAATAGTTCATATATATCTGCTGTCTTTGCTTACATCGGCGGGGATCCTACATTTTGGAATATTTCTCTTACACCTATCCAAGTTGGGAACTTTTCTGTGTTTGTTGTTGAAGATTTTTCTGGAGTCGCTGATTCATCACTTCATTTCAGTGTTACTGCTGGTATATTCACGTCATGCCTTATTATTATGCTCTTCCTTTTATTTTGGGAATTTCACATATATGCCACACAATTCTTATGTATTTACATATCCAGCTCATAGACTTCCATATTTACATTTATAACAATTTGGTTTCATAAACCTATATATGAAAATGTGTTGTTCTCTTTTAAAAAGTAAGCAATGATGTTATTTTTTGATGTGATGTTGCATGTAAATATGAAAGTTTTGGTGTTAGATATGTAAATAGATAAAAATTGTGTGGTATGTATGCAAATGCCCCTTTTATTAAAGACGGTGATGGTGGTAGTTTTGATACGATGTTAAAGATTTAAGTGATATGCTTGTAAATATCAATGTTTAAGTTCGGATATGCAAATACACAAGAATTGTGTGTTATGTTTGTAAATGCCCCTTTTATTCTTCACAAGAGTCTTGCTAATTTTTGCTATAACATTTTATTTGAAGGACCAATGTACCCATCTGCTTGTCTGCCTTCTTGGATTGATTGTTTCGATGAGTCTTTAGCTGGGACAAAAACTTATTTGCTGATATATCCTAAAGATGATTTTGGAAATAATGTCTCCTTAATGCATATGCAAACTGAAAATTATTTTACACTGTCAACATCTTATTCCAANTCAATTAAAAGTATTAATTAAAAAAATAGAATAGAAAATATTAAATTAGATTCAAATGATATTTTAATATAAATAATAATTTTTAAATCTTACCCCAACCCTTAACATCTTATGGTTATGTGATTAGGGTTGTCAAAAACACTATTATTTGTGAACAGTTCGTGTTTAGTTTGCTAAGCAAACGAGCCGAACACGATCACATTTTTTTATCTCGAAATATAAACAAGCCAAACACGAGTTGAGTTGGGCTCGCTCGTGCTTGGCTCGTTTACACCCATAGAGGAGGATGCCATCCTTGTATAGCTAATTAGTGAATAACGCATTTGCTATATTTTGGTGTACGATGCAAGTGTGTATTTATTCATCTGTTCCTTGTATAGCTAATATTACAACACCAAAAATCCTTTAAATAAGGACAAGTATACCTAGGTATTCTATATTTTTCACAACAAAACTATTGAATGTTTAAAACTTCCGAATGGTATTGCTACGTGCTAGGGATTTGCGACAACTCCCGCTGCCATTGCTTTTAGATATGCAGCTTGTAATGCGGCCAAAGTAATATAAGTTTTCTGGTTAATTAGTTGACAAGTTATGTGTGTTTGAATAAGTAATATGGCTGAAGCTTCAATCTTATGTGAATTTGCTTTGTCTTTTGTTTGCCATGTGCGACAATTTTTAAGAAGGAATAAGTGGCTTATTTGATGAATTTCATAATGAGAAGTTTCTGATCATATTTCTTAAGTGTTAAATTCTAAGTTGAATGGTTAATTCTAGCTACAGGCGGTGCAATTATAATTTAAAAAGAGCTTTGTTTATGTCACTATTGAATGATTAATCCTAAAGGAGGAACACTTCAACCTATAATAGATTGAGCATTTTTAATGGATGCGATGAGTTGTGAATCTAATTCATAAATAAGCCATGGAGCTCAACTTGAGTTGACCATATGCTTTTCATTCCTCCAGTCACGTGCAAGGTCATAAGAAATGGTTTTATCGAATCAAAATTGTTCGTGAATCACATCTTAAAAGGTTAAAGCGTTAGACATATGAGAGAGAGAAAATAGAGAGTGACAGATGAAGATTGCAAATTAATTATTAGTAAAATATCCCATTGATTAGCCATTTCTTATAAAATGATTTTTCTGTTTAAAGATGAGGGTGGTACAATATATGAAGTTACATGTTTACATATGATTTAATAGTGGAGTTATAGAATATTCAGGTATTTCATAAATGTGATATTGTGGTTCGGTTATCTTCTAACTTGGTTTGCTGAAATTAATAGGCTTCAACTATGTCGGTTAGACTGAGCCGATATTGTTGGTCCACTGAACTTTGTTGGCTTTGGGCTAGCAAATTTGATTGAGTCAACTGGATATTATCATTGAACCTCAGTTCCCGAGTTAGAAACTTTTGTTATCCAAGAAATGCTAGACCATTGGGTAGTGACGAATCATTGCTGACATGACAACCCACAGTCTATGTCCTTTGGCAGCCGACGTCACCAATGCCATCAGATCTATTTCTTGAATTTGGTTCCTCAACACTCAATTATGTAGTTTAAACGTCAAGCTCTCGTGGCATCGACCATAGCACAGTTGCGAAGTAATGTTGTTGAGGCGCTAGATTATGGCACAGTCGAGACTTTGAGTTCACGAGAAAATCCATGTAAAGAAGCTGAGCATGGTGCAAGGACACTTCAATAAAATTCACCAACAAATATATCTGATTTTATCCTAAGGTTTTTGATGCCATAAACATAAAAAAAAAATTGCGCAATTTATGAAGATGGATAGATATAAAAACATGTATTTATGCAAGTATTTTATGTATTTTCCCCATTATGTGTTTTATGAATGAGGAATGAGAGGACGAGGTTGAGCTACGTACAACACGAGTGAATAGCGTTGAGATGAGCTAAGAGGTTGGAAAGATATGAGGGATCTGTTGAGAATTTTAGGATAAAGAAAAATAAGAATCGGCATAAGTTCAAAAATAAATATAGAGATTTAATGAGGTTCGATAAAAATGTCTACGTCCTTGAAAGCAGAGCGGTAACTTTTCTTTAATTTCAAAAAAAGAGTACAAAATACCAGAGTTACAATATATATATATATATATATATATATATATATATATATATATATATATATATATATATATATATATATATATATATATATATATATATATATATATATATATATATATATATATATNTATATAGCTTTAAGGTACAATATGTAATTACAAAATTACGTCTATACCGTACCGCTGGGGCGTTGCCCTCACACCTCCAATCACATAACGTAACTCCCCCGATTAGACAGATGCTTGCGCTCCACTCCACTCGCTAGCTCCGCTCCGCTGGCTCGGTCTGTTCCGCTCCATCATTTGTCCCTTATCTGATATATGAGTCATATCTAACAGGATCCTTGCGGAAGAACTAGTAACAATATACTATCATTCTGAGAGTAAATAATAATAATAATAGTAATAATAATCAAAAGCTTCTTTATGAATATTCTTGAAGATATGAGGGCTGTTGTGATCTTATAAAGTCCCCTTCATTAACTCATCATTTTTCTAATAGTCTATCATTTAATAAGGGAACTTTAAGTCTTCTATAACCTTAGAAAGCCCTCAACTTTGAGAAAATATTACCTACAAATATTTGTAAGTGCGGATACTGGCTGGGATGGTCTAAATAAAAAAAAAAATAATAATAATAATAACTCACGTGCAATCCCGTAGGTGCGGCCTCCGGATAATCACTTTTGAACTTCTCATTAAACAAAAGCCTTTCACAAGCCTCTCAACATCTTTTAATGTGTGTATCAACTATGCATGCATACATGAAAATATCTATATATGTAAGTATAATATATTTCATCTACCTACTCATAATTCAATTATCACAAAATCTTTTATATAATATTTGATATTTCATCATTTTGGCACGAGTTTTAATGCATTTTGAATTTTAACTAAGCATCTTGACGATACAAATTTAATAAAACTGAAAGTGATTTCATCCAAAATAAATCAAGATCAAACACTTGAGGCGGAATTAAAGCCTGGGTGCATGAATTGGAAGTACAAATATTCTTTAAAATTTCAGTGTTCATAGTTAAATAGAGGAGATAAAATAGAAAGATTGCAACATGCCCAATACTATTTAATTCCAAAATCATGATGAACTTAAATGTTAAGAAAATTAACCCGTGCGAAAAATTCAATATGGACATCATTTACTATAAAACACGCATCTCAAAAATTAGATACAACTCTTAAAGCCCACTACAAATGTTTTAATCGAACATTCATAAATTTGAAATTTAATTTTCACTAATTACGATAAATAGTTCCTCTATATCAATGTTAAAAATAATTTAATAGCGCTTGTTTAAAGGCTCTTTTAAAAAATGTGGGTAACAAAATATTAAAAAGCACATAAAAAATATTAAAAATTTAGGTTAAGAATTTTCTCAACACTAATAAAATATTTATAAAAAAATGTTTTTTAGTACAATATATTTTCATTGATATAGTAAATTATTTTGATTCAGTCGAGTTAGAAGATTTTTACTTTGTAAGAATTTTTAATATAAGAAAATATGATTTTTTTTTTGTCAGATATTTCTGTGCGCAGATAAAAAAATGCTAAATTAAGATTGAAAATAACTTTTAAAACTAATAATTTATTATTATGCAATAACATTAATATAAAATTAAGGATATAATTTATAAATAGATTTTATTAGTTGAAATAATAAAAAAAATGATAAATTAAATAAATATACAAGAGGATGAATTATTATTATTCTTTTCTAAGGGAAAAAAAATTGAGCCCAAAGGTGTGGAGGGTACATGCCTCTCCTTCCTTCCTACATTAAGAGCCATTTGGGGCACCTCAAACGCCGCCGCACTGTTTGAATAATGTGTTTGCCCTGCGTTTTGGAGCCGCTCTGAAACTCCATTCGCTATTTTGTTAATAGGCGGGCATGCGGGATCGACCCCGTGCACATTCGGGTAACTATTCCTTCCGTGCCCTTCTCTGCTCTCTCTCACCCTTGCCCTCTCTGATCTTCCTTCTGGTCTTCAACCTTGCCGAGATCGATATCGCGATTCCTTCTCAAGGTTGTTCTTTCACCCTCGCTGCTCCTTCATCCTTCCTCGCCACATATGAGGTATGCTAGGGTGGAGTTAGAATAGTGTGATTTCTCTGTTGGTTTTTGAAGTTTTTGTGAGTTTGGTGTCTTATTTTAGTAGCCTTTGTTCAAAAAATGATATATGTTGTGGGTCATATACTACTTGCTGGAAGTTGAATACAACCGTTGTTCATTATCTGTAAATTGAATACAAGTTCAATCGATCAACTGGAAGTTGAATAGAAGCGTGGCACCTCTTTATCAATGCTATGTTGTGGATCCCTCATTATCAGTTAGTATTGCAACCTTTTATACTGCTAGAGGTAGTGGCAAGGAGGATCATTTTGCTATTTTGTTTTTGGTAATTGAACCCTCGATTTTTCCTATATTTGATGCTTTTGTCCCTGCAGGTGCTGCTAAAGTTTTTCCTTTTTTTTTTACTTAGAATTATTTTGTTCTTAAAGTACAATGGGTTAACAAGAAATTTGAAGGTATGACTGGTTGTTATGGGGATAAGGTGTTTTGGGGATCTCAGATGACAAGATCTCTCTGCAGTCTTTCATTTGCGGTTCATAATCTATAATAAGGTGTTTTGGGGATATTGTTCTGATGATTTCTTGCCTAGTAAACCCAATTTTATAAGTCCATATAATGTATGCCGTAATATTCTTAATTTTTTCCTTACTTATAATAATTACTTTGCAACGACACCAAAAACTTGATCCCCGACAACGATTGTCGAAAGCTTGACTCGAAGAAAATAAGAATTCAATTTTTATTTTTAAATATGGGATGCTACACAAACATATATATCGATATCATGCAATATAAGATTTTTTTATTAAGCTATGAATATCGAACCCACAGAGACAATTAACAATATCTAACTAAAATCAGAAGAAATTAGATAAAAAATTCTACCTAGCAAAATATGCTTACTCAAAACTATAGATGCAATAATAGGAATGAAAGTTTGATTCTTTTTTTTTTTTTTTGATATTTTTTTTATAATTGAAAGCAAAGTAAATAACTAATTAAACTTAACTAGGAATTTATAAGATGAAGACAATATAAATAAAATATTTTTTTCCTTATCATGAATTAGTAAAAAGTATAAGAATTTTGTTGTGGAAGTATTCAAATTGTGTTGTGGTAAATATGAGCAATAATATTCTTTACCCTTACTAGAGATGCGACATTGGCTAATTTAAAGTTTGAATAGTCCTGAAGACGGCTTAGGTAGAGTAGATATTAGCTCTCATTCTAGAGTTTTCTCTTCTCCTTCTACTTGGGGGCTAACATCTCGTATCAAAACCTAAAACTATAAATCAAATTGGGGGTTTTATTATGTCACTCTGAAGTCCTCTAATTCTACACCTTCTAAAGTTTATTTTCCTATTTATTTCTACTCAATCATATGAATTACATTCTCATCCATACAATCTCATGTGATTCTTATCATTTGTTGACTGAGACAATATCATCTCGGATCTTACATGTTCTCACAACATATATTAATATCTTAATTTGCCAAATCAAGAAGTAAATAAAGTACAAGGTTTAAAATCATCACAATTTATTTCAATATTAAAGATTAATACTTCACATAACTTCCGTCCAATACTTAATCACTTATCATTTTAAGGAAAAAGAAAAAGAAAACTGCTCAAAATTCATGAAGGAAACACAACCACACTTATGTTTGAAAATAGAATTCATGCAAACAAACAAGAAGTCTAAATTAAAATCAAATGAAGTTACAAAGATAAAAACTTATCTCCAATCCTCTCCACCAAAATCTTGAAGTTTCTTTGAATCTCTTCATTCACTTACAATACAAACTATAACTTAAAATAAAAGAAAAGTGGTGACAACGACGACATGTGTGGGTGACTGGAAGGGGATGGAGTGTTTCTCTTCTTCAATCGAAGTCTTCTTTTATAATTTTTCAAAAGGTGTCTTGGAGTATCTTCAAAATGTGTCCATATTCATTAAATCTTTCAAGAGTTGCCTCCTTTCAAAAGCCAATTGAATATATTCTCGTGTCCATTAACTATTTCCCACATTTTTGCCAAGGGTTGCTTCAAACACCTTTTAAAAAATTCGTCCAAATACATTGAATCATCAAATAAGCACTAATGGCGCTTAAGCACTTTGTACTGGGCGCTTAGGCTCTGTTTTATTGGCTCGTAAGCGCCAGTTCTGAGCGCTTAGGCGACATAGTTCTTTTGCACACATTCTTCATTTTTTCTCCAAATTTGATCATTTTTTACTCCTTTCAACATTTTTCATCCATTTGATTGTACCTAAAAGAAAAACACATATATACCTTCCAATAAAGCATAATATTTTAAAAATAGGTATAAAAATGTGTACATAAAGAATATATATTTTAGGTGTATCATCTGACTATATGCATACTCTTTCTAATTTATGTCAAGTTGAATTGTCCCTGATTGAGGATGTTGCTCTGAAGAAATTTTCTTTTTAGCATACTTAGAATTGTGAAAGAGTACGAGTTTAATGTTAAGAATGAGAACGGTTACAGAATTGGGGATCGAGCGAAGCATGATTTATATTGTTCTGTTTTATCCTCATATTAGCTTTCCATGAGAAAAGATGGTGTTTTTGGTCATTCTTACATCAGCACAAGTTTCTTAGGCAATTTTATTTTTAGCCTTATCTTTTTTATTATACAATAGTTTAACACGATATTATATGTTAAGTTGCTCCGTTTAGTCATATAGTTCCAACATGACTAAGGGTATGTTTGGGGCAGCTGCAGCTTATCCAGCTTCTGCTGATAAGCAGTTTATCCTGATAATTTGCTGATGACCAACTGATCCGGATAAGCTGTCTGGCTGTTTGGTTAGTGCGTTTGGAAAACAGCTGATTCTGTAAAATTGACTATTCTGTCATTGTTTTGAATAAGTTGTTTAGCTGTTTGGTTAGTGCGTTTTGTAAACAACTTATTTGTAAATTTTTTTAGTTGAATGAATCATCTGTGTAGCAGAATGTTATTTTCTTAAATGTCAAGAAATGAAAATGTAAAAAAGTTTAATAATATTTATATAACTCAAAAAAGTTGTGGTCACCAAAAAGCTAAGTCCAAAGATAAATACCAAGAAAAAAAGGTGGAGGATAATAGATGCTTACACCTAACAAAAGACCATAACATGACTTGTTCAACAGCTCATTCTATTTGCAACAAGTTAGTTTAACATGACAAAAGATATTGGCTTAAAATACTTATTTATGATTATCCAAGCATGTAAAACTAGTAAAGTCCTTTATCATGACTCATTAGAGAAAGCTATCCTAGACTAACATATATATAAATACATAAACTTGCTTGAAACGCTTCAATAACAAATAAAAATCACTCATTGGTGTACATTTTCTTGATACTAGCAATTATAATGCAATTAACGAACCTGGTGTTACCAAAAATGGAAGAGGAGAACCATTTAAAGTTTGATTATTACCATAAACATGCAAAAGGAGCCTTCCGACAATTGTGGGAGTAAACTAAATGACAAGATATCCCAATTCGTTCCAAATAATAGAAACTAAATTGAAAATCTCCCCTGCAGTTCCATTGGAATAAGATGTTGACAGTGTAAAATAATTTTCAGCTTGCATATGCATTAAGGAGACATTATTTCCAAAAGCATCTTTAGGATATATCAGAAAATAAGTTTTTGTCCCAGCTAAAGACTCATCGAAAAAAACAATCCAAGAAGGCAGACAAGCAGAAGGGTACATTGGTCCTTCAAATAAAATGTTATAGCAAAAATTAGCAAGACTCTTGCGAAGAATAAAAGGGGCATTTACAAACATAACACACAATTCTTGTGTATTTGCATATCCGAACTTAAACATTGATATTAACAAGCATATCACTTAAATCTTTAACATCGTATCAAAACTACCACCATCACTGTCTTTTTAAAAGTGAAATACGTCTTTTCATGCATAGGTTTATGACAACAAATATAGGGCACAATTTTTATCTATTTACATATCTAACACCAAAACTTTCATATTTACATGCAACATCACATCAAAAATACCATCATTGCTTATTTTTTTAAAAGAGAACAACACATTTTCATATATAGGTTTATGAAACCAAATTGTTATAAATGTAAATATGGAAGTCTATGAGCTAGATATGTAAGTACATTTGAATTGTGTGGCATATATGTGAAATTCCCAAAATAAAAGGAAGAGCATAATAATAAGGCATGACGCGAATATNGATCAGCTGTTTTTCAGACGCACTAACCAAATAGCCAAACAGTTTTTTTCTGGATCAGTTGGTCATCAGCAGATTATCAGGATAAGCTGTTTATCAGCAGAAGCTGGATAAGCTGCAGCTGCCCCAAACAGACCCTAAGAATGCAGTGAAGCTCAGTTCCGTTGTTATGTTGTAGCGAATGTTGAACTGTGGTTTCACATTCGTTTGGTAAAGCAGCTTTTTTTCAAAGTTATTTTCACAAAACGACTGGCGATGTCCCTTCCGCGGACGTGGCTTTTAAAGAAGCTTCACTAAACGGTGAAGCTCCTCTAAATAAGCTCTAACACTTCAATTTTATTATAAGTTACATTTGCATACATATCGCCTAATTCTTATATATTTTTGTATCAAACACTTAAACTTTTCTTTTTATATACACCTAAACTTTTCTTCCTATATACATTTATAACAACTAAATCTTCCATATAACATCAAACATACCATTATTTAAATTTTCAAAAAAATGCAATATAGTTTTAATGAGATAACATATATAAGTGTAAAATTTGAAATTTAGATGTTATTTATATAAATACATAAAAGTTGAGTGATATGTACATAATTCTAACTTATTATAAAAATATCCTAACTTTTCAGTCATTCTTTTACAGGTCGGCAGGAATGTACAATAAGATGGCATGTACGCAATAATTGAAGTTTATGTATTATTTATGTAAATACATAAGAATTGAGTGTTCTGTATATAAATCTTCCTATTATAAATATTTCCTAATCTTTTCACATTGTCTAATTCCCAGAGGGAGGAATGTGCCTAGATACCTGCATACATAGATACATACATGCATACATACACATGCAGGAATACACACAATTTAAAAATTGTTGCTTTCATTATCTCCTTAATCAATCTTAGTGATTTAATTTAATTTAAAAACTATTTGCACTTTTATAATTAATAAAATACTATGTCGTAAGAGAACATGTCTACAATCTATGTAACTTCACATTGCAAAATGAAGCTATTCTATTCTATATTTAAATTATTATTATTATTATTATTATTATTTGGTACATATTATCTTTAAATTAATGGGCATTTACCTTTTTATGCATTGACATATCTCACACCTAAACATTCATATTTACATACAAATCACTCAAATCTTTGATATCACATCAAAATAAGCACTATTGTCACCTTTTTAAAGGTGAAATATACCTGATTCATGCATAGTTTTAAATCATCAAAGTGCTATGCATGTAAATATGAAATTTTAGTTGTATGATATGTAAACACAAAAGAATTGTTTGCTATGCATGTAAATTTTTATAAATACTTTCTAAAAATCATTCCGTAGCACTTGATCTGTCGAAATATTTTGAAACATGCACAAATTAAAAACTGCACAACCATCATTTTCATGATGACAATTTGAAGCCCCGACTCGAGTGCAGACCTTTTAGGCTTGGATTCGAACACAAATCCGGCTCCAGTCATAATGACATCTTTCCCCAATCAAAACCCTAGCCGCTTCCGCACCCCTGACAGCCAGAAAACACCGCCGGCCATCAGCAACCAAGCAAAGGAAAACTACATGGGTTTCAAATTTACATCCATGCTATCATTTTTTTATATTTTTGCGTGGCATGTATGCATGCCAATCATTATTTAATTGCATATATACCACTTAAGCTGACCCCCTTTGGACTCACAAGTTATAGAATTTTCTTTCAAAAATAGGAAGCTTTACATATATACCACTCAATTCATATATATTTACATACCAAAACACAAAGCTATAAACCAAGGCTTATTTCTATTTTGGGCATTTACATGCATACCTCACAAATCTGTTTATATTTACATATTTAACACCTAAACTTTTCTATTTGCGTGCATAGCACTCAAATCTTTTATATCACTTAAAAAAGTACCACAATTATTTTTTTTTTTTTTCAAAATAAAATACTTTTTTTTTATGCATAGATTTGTGGGACCAAAATGTCATGAATGTAAATTTTAAAACTTAGATGTTATATATGTAAATAGATATGATTGTGTGATATGTATATTAGTTTGGAAGATTTACATACACATCACTCAATTCTTATGCATTTACATATCTAGCCAACACCTAAACATCAATTCTTAATGTATTTCACTTTTAAAAATTAAATTAATTGTGATATTTCTTTGTTGTGATATGAAAATTTGGGGTGGCATACATGTAAAAAAATTAAATTTAGATAATAGACATGTAAATACAAAGGACTTGTGTGGTATGTAAGTAGATGCCCTTATAAATTGTTTTGCTTATTTTCTTATGGTGGGCAATATCCATCACCACCTCCAGGTCCATGGTGACACTTCGTAGGGTCTGACACTGGTCCCCCCTTCGGCTTGGACTCGTACACTAATCCCGCCTTAATCATGATTATTACTCGTTCCTCTTCCAACGTTCTCCCAGCCTCCGCCGTCCGCAGAACACAGCTCGCCATGAGCAACCATGTAATAAAAACCGACCAGACCAAAAGTCTGAAACTTCTCTTTGTAGAAGCCATGGGAATTGCTAACTTTATTACTTACAAACTAATAGATATGTATATGCAGATTGGTACAACCGAACTGATCAGTCTAAGGCAGATCGATCGGTGGCATTCTACAAATGTAGGAGAAAAAATAGTTTTTAAAACTATTGAAGCATAAATAAATTTCTAAAATTGAAAAAACATAATTATAATCGTATAATTACTTACCCCAAATGTTGCAAGAAGTTAATTACCACTATAAATCTTTGATTTCATGCCTCTCACCATTAAAAGCATAGTTAAAAGGTTGGTGCCTGCAAAGAATAATGAATGAGGAATGCCGAAATCTCTTGCTGGTTGGATTGCCCTACCAAAGTGCGAAAGCAAATGACACGTTAATCCTAATTAATATGAATAACAAAAGATGATTAAGATAATCTCCTATTTAATATTATGAAAGGGAAGGATAAATGAGGGAGTATGAAGCATAAATAAGAAAGCCAAAAACAAAAAAAAAATAGAAAATTAATTGAAATTTATAGTTATATTATTCAAACTTCGGTTTTTTGGTCTATCCAGATGTGTGAATCAACGATCAATCCAATATAACCGAATATCAAATATTTTTTGATATTTTAAGCAAATATTCGAACTACTAATTTAAAAATAGAATTAAATAATCTAAAAATATTCAGGTAGGTTCATTTTCAGGTTATTTTGATAAAAATATCTCCCAATGATTATCTATTGAATGTATCTCACCTTTGTCTGCGGCAAGGAGAAGTGAACCTAAGACAAGAATGAAGCACAATTTAGTTACAAGAGATCAGCTAGAGTTAGACTGCCTAGTTTTACAATGTAAACATAAATTAAAATAAATAAATAAAATGTTTCAAAATGGCTCTAAAGTGTTGCGCAAATAGTAGGAGAAACAAAATTGAGCGGCAAGAAGGATGGGTGAAGCATTCATGAATTGAAGTACTTGACTAAATCACTTATTACTTTACAGAAAAAAAATATAAAAATTATCTAATTAAATAGTTGGTTCACTATAAGAATTTACGTCTTTTTTCAGATGGTCAAAATTCGTCGATTATAATAAAAAAAATTGTCGTTTTTAATGTTACCAATGATTTTAAGCTAATAAGTAAGATGTTTGTCGGTAATTTTTGTAAATTTTTTTTTGAGAAAATTTGGTTATTCACCGGGGAAATCGCCACCAATGTTCGCCTTAAGCCACGTTGCGGATAGGGCATCCCGAACCAAACTTTCTTGTAGCGCACGTAAGAGTACTCCATGACTTCTCTTGGTCATGGGAGGCTCTAAACAAATGTGCAATGACTTCTAAAATCCAGAATGGGCACCGAATGTCTCATGCCCTGAATGAGCCCCATTTTATATCAACCCTAACTTCGTTCCCCAAACAAGTGCTAAAGAGTCTTGGATGGGTGTCTTGAGATATGGGAAGCAACAGACGAACCGTAGGCTATCTCAAATTGTGAAGGTGTGTTAGGGCTGGAGCCCGATTTCGACACCCCCGCCTGCTCTTATTCGCGAATCGACGCTTCCTGCTCCCGCTCGGCTCCCGTCTCCCGCACGCGCGAAGCTTCGCGTATCTTTGCCCGTTACTCCTTTGTCGTGAAAGGTCGCGACTCCTCCCACTCCCACTAGATTGTGAAACCGTTCCCGCTTCCTGTTGACTCGCACGGCTTTCCTTTTAGTTGGAGTGAGAAGTCACGGGCAGAAAAAAAAACATTTTTTTTTGTGTTGAAGACAGGAAAGAGTTATTTTTCTTGCGGTGAAGTCAGAAAGTAGATTTCTCTTGAGACTTACGGAAGCAGGAGAAGGAAGAAGAAGATAGGGAAGAAGAAGGTGTTCTTCTTGGTGACTTGTGGCAAAAGAGAGACAGGTTTTCTCTTGTATATTTTTCTTCTTCTTTGGTGCTCTTGCTCTTGGGTGAATCTTGGTGTAAAGAGAAAGAGCAAGTGGAGATCCTTAATTGTCGTTGTGATCAAACTGGTGTAAACTTCCTCAATTAGTAAAATTCTCTGCAACTCCGTGGATGTAGGCAATTTGTCGAACCACGTAAATCTGTGTGTTCTTTTTGATGTGATTTTCTCGTGCTGTTTTATTTGCTTCGTCGTCGATTGCTTTAAATTTTAAAGTTTCCACACAACAAGGTGAAAACCCAACACACGTGCCATAGAAAAGTGACGCAACAATTCTCATATATTTTCTATTTCCTTTGTGACAGATGTTTTTTAGCTTAATATAATTAACCTCTTCTAGTCTAAAATTTGATTCAACTGAGCTCTTTAAAAAACATAATATAGAAATTCTCTAAAATCAAATCTCTCTTTCTTATATCCCAATGGCGATCGTTATCTCAAATATGATCCAGGGTTTCTTCCATCATATAGCTTGAGATTTGTTATCATTCTAGTTGTAGTGAGTGTGGACATGTCCAAAATTCAGACCCGACTTCAACCCGATGACCCAAATACTACTCACATAACATGTTTAATATATGCTTCATGCTCAATTTGAGTTAGTGGTTTAGATTCAGAATAATTTCATGTTAAAAAGTCAACTCTGGGTGATAGTTCAACTTAAATCCAATCATAATAAATAAACATAATGATTTTTTTTTTTTTTTTACTTCAAACTCAACTCAAATCAAAAGATAATCATGTTAACCCAAACCTAAATTTATTATAATTAAATTAAAAAATTCCTACACAATAGCAAATTAAATTTAAGTATTATATTAATGAATATTAAAATTTAAGCTTAATAAATTAACATATTAAAATTTGTGATACATACCTCGAGGAAAAAATATATTTACATATAATGTGTTGATAAAAATTCATTTACTGTTAGTTTGGGGTAGCTGCATCTTATTGAACAATCTGTTGATAAACTGATCAAAAATAATTTGCTTATAAGCTAAATGTGGTGATTATTACAAATTTTTATTTTTTTGGAAAATTCATATCGCTGCCAGAACGCTGCACCGCATGGTGTGAAATCATTATTTTCAGCGTTTTCAAAATGCGTAAGTTGTCAAAACACTGTCAAAACACAATTTAACAAAACACTTCAGGTGAGTTTTTTAATTTTTTTTTTGTTTAAGATCAGCCCAAATAATAATATAAGCATCATCTCATCTCATGTAAAACTACCCCCAATCATTATCGCCCGTAAGTGCGCTCCATTTCTAAGATTCAATAAAAAAATTAAAAAATTTCGTGTATATATATATATATATATATATATATATATATANAGGAATAGATGATAGTGATATTACTGATATGATATTAATGATTCGAGTAATATGCATGTAAATATTTAAATTTAGTTGTTAGATATGCAAATACACAAAAATTGTGCAGTATATTGTATGTANCCCGGTCAGTTGGTTGGCACCCACGGTATAAAACCCCTAGAATCAGCGTTCGAATCCCCTCTGGCACACTTGACATTAAGATTGCTTGCTGCAGAATAAGCTTATACATAAAAATGTGTATTTCATATTTTGGAAATATATGATAGTGATATTACTGATATGATATTAATGATTCGAGTATTATGCATGTAAATATTTAAATTTAGTTGTTAGATATGCAAATACACAAAAATTGTGCAGTATATTGTATGTAAATGCCCCTTTAAATGTTAAGATGTATTTCTATAATATAAGACATAAATATGAATGAAAAGATGAATATTACCTCAACAAAATCATTAGTTATATTTTTTATGTGATATTAAAATTTGGGGTTTGTGTAAGTAAATATTAAAGTTNTAACATAAATATGAATGAAAAGATGAATATTACTTCAACAAAATAATTAGTTATATTTTTTATGTGATATTAAAATTTGGGGTTTGTGTAAGTAAATATTAAAGTTTGAATGCAAGATGTATAAAATCCTAAAATTTATGTACTGAGCTTGTAATTCTTCCTAAAAATCATTAGTCAATAAGAATAAATCTATATATAAATTGGAGTGAATTGGAATAAATTTAGTATGATCATCAAAAAACATTGTATGATTAAGATACATCATCAACAAATTGTCAATATGAGGCACGTATCTCGAGGCATGACGCTGATCTTCAGATCATATTTTGAGCATGAGATGTTCATATTTTGAGCATGAGATGTTCGAGGCACATATTTCTGAATTAATTGTACCCATAATACTATAAATAGACTCAAATCCAACATCATTAAGACATTCAAATGTCCATTAAACATTGTCTAATTGAAGGAAGCTAACTGAACTGTTCAATTAAAATGATTCATATTTCTGAATTAATTGTACCCATAATACTATAAATAGAGCTCTCACCTCTCTCATGAGAGAGAGCTCAAGCCTAGAGTGAGAGAGAGTATGAGGCCTTGAGGAGTAGCTGCAGCTCAGCGTCACCGCCGACCTCCTTCGACCATCACCGACTGTCGCCGACCACTGCCGACCATCGTCCGCCTCTGTTGATCGTCGTTGACAAGCGCCGACCGCCGTCAACCACGGCTGACCATCGTCGACCACCGCCGATCATCTTCGACCACCGCCGATCATCTTTGACCACCGCCGACCATCGTCTAATGTTGTCAACCACCGCTAACCACCAATTATCACCAACCAAACGTCGTCATTCGGCGTTATAATCTGAAAAATATAGTTACACTTTCCCGTCCGTGGGACAAGAGATTTTTGTAATCATGAATTAATTTATTTTTGCAACTGGACTAGACCTAATAGTTCTTTCTTTTTCGGGCTTTCCATGTAAAAACTTCTGGTGTCATCTACAATTATTCTTATGTATTATATATGTAAATACATAAGATTTGAGTGTTATGTATATAAATCTTCCTTATTATAAATCTTTCCTAATCTTTTCACATTCTCTAATCACCAGAAGGAGGAATGTGCCTAGATACCTACATACATAGATGCATACATGCATACGTACACATGCAGGAATACACACAATTTCAAAATTGTTGCTTTCATTATCTCCTTAATCAATCTTAGTGATCTAATTTAATTTAAAAACTATTTGCACTTTTATAATTAATAAAATACTATGTCGTAAGAGAACATGTCTGCAATCTATGTAATTTCACATTGCAAAATGAAGCTATTCTATTCAATATTTAAATTATTATTATTATTATTATTATTTGGTACATATTATCTTTAAACTCATGGGCAATTACCTACGTAGCACATAATTTTTATGCATTTACATATCTCACACCTAAACATTCATATTTACATACAATNTATATTTATATTATTATTATTATTATTATTATTATTATTTGGTACATATTATCTTTAAATTAATGGGTAATTACCTACGTAGCACATAATTTTTATGCATTTACATATCTCACACCTAAACATTCATATTTACATACAATTCACTCGAATCTTTGATATCACATCAAAATAAGCACTATCATCACTTTTTTAAAGATAAAATATACCTGATTCATGCATAGTTTTAAATCATCAAAGTGCTATGCATGTAAATATGAAATTTTAGCTGTCNGATACAAATCACTCGAATCTTTGATATCACATCAAAATAAGCACTATCATCACTTTTTTAAAGGTAAAATATACCTGATTCATGCATAGTTTTAAATCATCAAAGTATTATGCATGTAAATATGAAATTTTAGCTGTCGAAATATTTTGAAACATGCACAAATTAAAAACGGCACAACCATCATTTTCATGATGACAATTTGAAGCCCTTGACTCTGGTGCAGACCCTTTAGGCTTGGATTTAAACACAAATCCAGCTCCAGTCGTAATAACATCTTTCTCCGATCAAAACCTTAGCCGCTTCCGCCCCCCTGACAGCCGGAAAACACCGCCGGCCATCAGCAACCAAGCAAAGGNCGAACACAAATCCAGCTCCAGTCGTAATAACATCTTTCCCCAATCAAAACCTTAGCCGCTTCCGCCCCCCTGACAGCCGGAAAACACCGCCGGCCATCAGCAACCAAGCAAAGGAAAACTGCATGGGTTTCAAATTTACATCCATGCTATCAATTTTTTATATTTTTTGCGTGGCATGTATACATGCCAATCATTTATTTGATTGCATATATACCACTTAAGCTGACCCCCTTTGGACTCACAAGTTAAGGAATTTCCTTTCAAAAATAGGAAGCTTTACATATATACCACTCAATTCATATACAGTTACATACCAAAAAAGAAATTTACTATATTTGTAAATTAACTTATATCATTTATTATCAATAATATTCAACAAAAACAAAACAATTCTTACAAAAATAGAAAGCAACTTTTGTACATCATGAATTAACACGAAAACACAAAGCTATAAACCAAGGCTTGTTTCTATTTTGGCCATTTGCATGCATGCCTCACAAATCTGTTTATATTTACATATTTAACACCTAAACTTTTCTATTTGCGTGCATAGTACTCAAATCTTTTATATCACTTAAAAAAGCACCACAATTATTTCTTTTTTTCAAAATAAAATACTCTTTTTTATGCATAGATTTGTGGGACCAAAATGTCATGATGTAAATTTTAAAACTTAGATGTTATATATGTAAATAGATATGATTGTGTGATATGTATATAAGTTTGGAAGATTTACATACATATCACTCAATTCTTATGTATTTACATATCTAGCCAACACCTAAACTTCAATTCTTACCTGCATGTCATCTTACCTATGCATAAAAAAGATGTATTTCACTTTTAAAAATTAAATTAAATGTAAAATTTAGATNACTATGCATAAAAAAGATGTATTTCACTTTTAAAAATTAAATTAATTGCGATATTTTTTTTTTTGTGGTGATAATAAAATTTCGGGTGGTATACATGTAAAAAAACTAAAATTTAGATAATTAATATGTGAATACAAAGGACTTGTGTGGTATGTAAGTAGATGGCCCTATAAGTTGTTTTGCTTATTTTCTTATGGTGGGCAATATCCATCACCACCTCCAGATCCATGGTGACACTTCGAAGGGTCTGACACTGGTCCCCCCTTCGGCTTGGACTCGTACATTAATCCCGCCTTAATCGTGATTATTACTCGTTCCTCTTCCAACGTTCTAGCAGCCTCCACCGTCGGCGATACCCGCAGAACACAGCTCGCCATGAGCAACCATGTAATAACAACCGACCAGATCAAAAGGCTGAAACTTCTCTTTGTAGAAGCCATGGGAATTGCTAACTTGATTACTTACAAACTANTTCAAATTTACATCCATGCTATCAATGTTTTATATTTTTGCGTGGCATGTATACATGCCAATCAAACATGCCACTCATTTATTTGATTGCATATATACCACTTAAGCTGACCCCCTTTACATATATACCACTCAATTCATATACATTTACATACCAAAAAAGAAATTTTTTTTATTTTTTATTTTTTATTTTTTTTTTGAACGTTTGATATCGATAACCTTCAATGTCAACCGGTCTTCGCTCATATAAATACAAACAATAATCACCCAACCATCACAAGGCTATATTCGTAAATTAACTTATATCCTTTATTATCAATAATATTCAACAAAAACAAAACAATTCTTACAAAAATAGAAAGCAACTTTTGTACATCATGAATTAACACCAAAACACAAAGCTATAAACCAAGGCTTATTTCTATTTTGGCCATTTACATGCATACCTCACAAATCTGTCTATATTTACATATTTAACACCTAAACTTTTCTATTTGCGTGCATAGCACTCAAATCTTTTATATCACTTAAAAAAGTAACACAATTATTTATTTTTTTCAAAATAAAACTCTCTTTTTTATGCATAGATTTGTGGGACCAAAATGTCATGAATGTAAATTTTAAAACTTAGATGTTATATGTGTAAATAGATATGATTGTGTGATATGTATATAAGTTTGGAAGATTTACATACACATCACTCAATTCTTATGTATTTACATATCTAGCCAACACCTAAACTTCAATTCTTACCTACATGTCATCTTAACTATGCATAAAAAAGATGTATTTCACTTTTAAAAATTAAATTAATTGCGATATTTTTTTTTTTGTGGTGATAATAAAATTTCGGGTGGTATACATGTAAAAAAACTAAAATTTAGATAATTAATATGTGAATACAAAGGACTTGTGTGGTATGTAAGTAGATGGCCCTATAAGTTGTTTTGCTTATTTTCTTATGGTGGGCAATATCCATCACCACCTCCAGATCCATGGTGACACTTCGAAGGGTCTGACACTGGTCCCCCCTTCGGCTTGGACTCGTACATTAATCCCGCCTTAATCGTGATTATTACTCGTTCCTCTTCCAACGTTCTAGCAGCCTCCACCGTCGGCGATACCCGCAGAACACAGCTCGCCATGAGCAACCATGTAATAAAAACTGACCAGATCAAAAGGCTGAAACTTCTCTTTGTAGAAGCCATGGGAATTGCTAACTTGATTACTTACAAACTAATAGATATGTATATGCAGAATGGTACAACCGAACTGATCAGTCTAAGGCAGCATTCTACAAATGTAGGAGAAAAAATAGTTTTTAAAACTATTGAAGCATAAATAAATTTCTAAAATTGAAAAACATAATTATAATCGAATAATTACTTACCCCCAAATGTTGCAAGAAGTTAATTACCACTATAAATCTTTGATTTCATGCCTCTCGCCATTAAAAGCATAGTTAAAAGGTTTTTGGCTGCAAAGAATAATGAAAGAGGAATGATGAAATCTCTCGCTGGTTGGATTGCCCTACCAAAGTGCGAAAGCAAATGACACGTTAATCCTAATTAATATGAATAACAAAAGATGATTAAGATAATCATATTATGAAAGGGAAGGATAAATGAGGGAGTATGAAGCATAAATAAGAAAGCCAAAAACAAAAAAACAAAAAAACAAAAAAATTAATTGAAATTTATAGTTATATTATTCAAACTTCGGTTTTTGGTCTATCCAGATGTGTGAATCACCGATCAATCCAATACAACCGAATATCAAATATTTTTTGGTATTTTAAGCAAATATTCGAACTATTAATTTAAAAAAAGAATTAAATAATCTAAAAATATTCATGTCGGTTCATTTTCAGGTTATTTTGATAAAAATGTCTCGCAATGATTATCTATTGAATGTATCTCACCTTTGTCTGCGCCAAGGAGAAGTCAACCTAAGACAAGAATGAAGCACAATTTAGTTACAAGAGATAAGCTAAAGTTAGAATGCCTAGTTTTACAATGTAAACATAAGTTAAAATAACGATATATATATATATATATATATATATATATATAAAGTGGCTCTGAAGTGTTGCGCAAGTAGGTGATTGAAACAAAATTGGGTCGAAAAAGGATGGGTGAAGCGTTCACGAATTGAAGGATTTGATCATATCACTCATTAATTTACAAAAAACATATACAACAAATTATCTAAGTAAATAGTTGATTCACTCGCTATAGAAATTTATGTTGTTTTCTGATGACCGCAATCCGTCAGTTATGATAAGAAAAATCATCACTTTTGATATTACCAATGGTTTTAAGTTCGTAGGTATATATTTACTGACAGTTATCTGACAATTTAAGTCATAGCTTTTTTTGACAAAATTTAGTCATTCATGAGGGAAATCGCCGCCAATGGTCGCCCTAAGCCATGTCGTGGGTAGGGCGTCCATAACCCTAACTTTTCCATAGCGCGCGTAAGAGGACTTCGCGACCTCTCTTGGCCATGGGAGGCTCTAAACGAACGTGCGATGACTTGTAAAAACCAGAATGGGCACCGAATGTCTCATGTTTTGAATGAGCCCCTTTCATAGCAGGTTCTCCAGGGTAAGACTAAATCACCGCCAACCCTAACTTCACGCTACGAATTAGTGTTAAAGAGTCTTAGTTTGGTGTCTTAAGCTATGGGATGTTATGGACAAACCAGAGACTATCTCACGTTGAGAGGGTGGACACTCTATACTCGTGACATCAAAAAGTGATGCCAACAATTCTCTAATATTTTATAATTCATTTGCGTCTGCAGTTATTTTAAGTTAATCTAATTAACCTCTTCTAATCTAAAAATTGGTTCAATTAAGCTCTTTAAAAAACATAATATAGGAATTCTCTAAAATCAAATCTCTCTTTTCTATATCCCAATGGTGNGTCGCAAAAGGATGGGTGAAGCGTTCACGAATTCAAGGACTTGACCATATCACTCATTAATTTACAAAAAACATATATAACAAATTATCTAAGTAAATAGTTGATTCACTCACTACAGGAAATTATGTTTTTTTTCTGATGACCACAATCTGTCAGTTATGATAAGAAAAACCATCACTTTTGATATTACCAATGGTTTTAAGTTCGTATGTATATTTTTAGTGATGGTTATTTGACAATTTAAGTTATAGCTTTTTCTGACAAAATTCAATCATTCAGGAGGGAAATCGCCGCCAATGATCACCCTAAGCCATGTCGTGGGTTGGGCGTCCAGAACCCTAACTTTCCCATAGCGCGCGTAAGAGGACTTCGCGGCCTCTCTTGGCCATGGGAAGCTCTAAACGAACGTGCGATGACTTCTAAAAACCAGAATGGGCACTGAATGTCTCATGTTCTGAATGAGCCCCTTTGATAGCAGGTTCTCCAGGGTAAGGCTAAATCACCGCCAACCTTAACTTCATGCCACAAACTAGTGTTGAAGAGTCTTGGATTGGTGTCTTAAGCTATGAGATGTTATGGAAAAACTGGAGACTATCTCACGTCTTGAAGGTGGACACTCTATACTCGTGACATCAAAAAGTGATGCCAACAATTCTCTAATATTTTATAATTCCTTTTTGTCTGCAGTTATTTTAGGTTAATCTAATTAACCTCTTCTAATCTAAAAATTGGTTCCATTAAGCTCTTTAAAAAACATAATATAGGAATTCTCTAAAATCAAATCTCTCTTTTCTATATCCCAATGGTGCTCGTTATCTCAAATATGATCTAGGGTTTTTTCCATTATATAGCTTGGGATTTGTTACCATTCTAGCTGTATGACCCAAATACTACTCACATAACTTGCATAATAAATGCTTAAAACTCAATTTGAGTTAGTGGTTTAGACTCAGGTTAATTTCATGTTAATAAGTCAACACTGGGTGATAGTTTAACTTAAATCCAATCATAATAAATAAACATAATGAATTTTTTTTACTTCAAATTCAACTCAACTCAAAAGATAATCATGTTAACCCAAACCTAAATTTTAGGTATTATAATTACATTTAAAAATTCCTACACAATAACACATACTTTACTTTATAAAAATTAATACTAATGATCTTTTTAAATGAAATTAAATTTAAGTATTAGATTAATGAATATTGAAATTTAAGCTTAATAAATTAACATATTAAAATATATGAAAAAACATATTTACATATAATGTGTTGATAAAAAATTCATTTACTGCTGTTTGAGGTAGTTGCATATTATTAAATAATCTGTTAATAAGCTGATTAAAAATAATCTGCTCATAAGCTAGATGCGGTGATTATTATAAATTTTTATTTTTTTAGAAAAACTAGATTGCTGCCGAAAAATTACCACCGCATAGTGTGAAATCACTATTTTAAGTATTTTCAAAAACACAATTTAACAAAATAGACAATTTTAAGACTCCTTGCATCAAATAAGCTGACCCCAAAAGGAAGATAGCCCAAATAATAATATAAGCATCATCTCATGTAAAACTACCCCCAATCATTATCTCTCGTAAGTGCGCTCCATTTCCAAGATTCAATAAAAAAATTAAAAAATTTCGTGTGTATATATATATATNAGGACCTGAGACCTCCTGCGAAGAAAGGTAGTGCGAGAAAACAGAGCTACTGCTGCTCTTGATCTTCTCACTCTCGCCAGAGAAAAGAAACCCCCTCCCATACACCCGCAGAAATCCAAGCCCCTCCGGCCTCGGCTGCTCCACCGCAATAGTTCCGTCGAGCATCGCCGCAACTTCGTTCATCGTCGGCCTCATCACCGGATCTTCATGCAGGCAGCAAAGCGCAACCCTAACCACCTTCCCCACCTCCTCTTCCCTCACCCTCCCCTCCAACCTCCGATCCGCAAGATCCAAATACCTCCCCCTCTCGTGCATTTCCAACGCAATCATCGGAAAATATTTTATATNAGCCATCCCGAAATCGGAGATCTTGACGCTCCCGCTTGAATGGAGGAGAATGTTCTCTGGCTTGATGTCACAGTGGATGACCTTTCGATCGCAGCCGGAGTGGAGGTAAGCAAGCCCCCGCNTTTATATCCCCGACGCCGGTGCTCCCGATCGACCACCCTTCAGCGACCATCGACCAGTTCTTCCTCCCCCGAATGATCTCCAGAAGCACCAATCCATAGCTGTACACATCCGTCTTANCTTATATCTCCGACGCCGGTGCTCCCGATCGACCACCCTTCAGCCACCATCGACCAGTTCTTCCTCCCCCGAATGATCTCCAGAAGCACCAATCCATAGCTGTACACATCCGTCTTATCGGAGATGGCTGTATTGGTGAGCCATTCCGGCGCGAGATACCCCCGCGTACCCCTCATCGTCGTGAAGAGCCCGGATTGATCCGTGCTCATCAGTTTGGCCATCCCGAAATCGGAGATCTTGACGCTTCCGCTTGAATGGAGGAGGATGTTCTCTGGCTTGATGTCACAGTGGATGACCTTTCGATCGCAGCCGGAGTGGAGGTAAGCAAGCCCCCGCGCGACTCCGATGGCGATGTCCATTCGTTTATCCCATTCCAGCAAGGGGGCTTCAGGGACGAAGAGGGATCGGTCCAGGGAGCCGCGGTTCATGAAATCGTAGACCAGGAGGCGGTGACCCCCCTCGGCGCAGAAGCCCCGGAGACGCACTAGATTCACGTGGTGGATGCTGCCGATTACAGCGATCTCTGTGAGGAATTCCTTCTTCTTCCCTTGGATTCCGCTGGCGCCGCCGTTTATCCGCTTCACGGCGACGGAGGTTTTGTCTGGGAGATCGCCTTTGAACACCTCGGCGAAACCTCCGGCTCCGATCTTAATGCGGAAGTTGTTCGTCGCGGCGATGAGTTCCGCGTAGGTGAATCGTGTCGGAAGATCCAAGATGCAGATCTCGTTGGGATCACCGGAGACGAAGCCGTCGCCGGNGTGCGGAAGTTGTTCGTCGCGGCGATGAGTTCTGCGTAGGTGAATCGTGTCGGAAGATCCAAGATGCAGATCTCGTCAGGATCACCGGAGACGAAGCCGTCGCCGGTGAAGATACTGTCACGTGTTGGCGATGCCCAGAGCTTCAATGTTNAATCTTGGTGCCGAAGTTGTTCGTCGCGGCGATGAGTTCCCCGTAGGTGAATCGTGTCGGAAGATCCAAGATGCAGATCTCGTTGGGATCACCGGAGACGAAGCCGTCGCCGGTGAAGATACTGTCACGTGTTGGCGATGCCCAGAGCTTCAATGTTACAAACTTGGGGGAAGTTCTATATCCAGACTTCCTCTTTCTGCGTCGCCAATAAATTCCGGCGATGAGCAGAGCGAGGAAGACGACGATGGAGGTTAAGAGTATCGGAATGAGATTAGGGCT